>CABHPR010105393.1:0-23194 GCA_902168415.1 Peromyscus melanophrys
ATGATCCTATCTGAGTGTTAGATGAACAGACTAACGAACTGAGATTCTGTGGCACAGGAATTCCCAATTCAGGTTAATAGCACATATGCAAAGTCTGACTGGTTGATTTGATGAGTCAGAAAACACAGACCAAATTCAACCCTAATCGCAACGGCTGCTCTCGGGGAGGGGAAAAGCATTAGGGTAAAAAGCTGAGCTATGGTTAAGGGAACTTCCGCTTTTCCTTGCTTCCATTGTTAAACAAGCAAATGTTGACGTGTGACTAAAATCATGAGGAAAGAAAGCATTTTTCCCAAGCAAGATACAAAGAACATTCCAAGAAGGTTTTCATTTTATTCTCAATGTTCCTATAATTAAAATAATTTCTGGTCAAATTATAAACACAGAACTGATAGATTTGTGTTCATCTGCAAAGATACTATAACAATACTTCCTATCATATTGCTACATAGGCTTTTGAAAGAAATGAGAAAAATGAAAGAATTTGTAAAGGAGATAAAACTTATTTGGGATCATTGAAGAAATTAATGAGAATTTACCTCTACTGCAAAATTTAATAGCTTTGTACAAGAAATGAAATAGTGGGAAATAAGATTAGTATTTTCTTATCCCCAGAGAAGTTGTTTCCTTCAAAGTGTTGTTTTATTTTTCTCAATAAAATATATTAACATTTTAAAAAATACATGGTTGACTATGAACTGTATGACACAAATATAAATACCCATGAAGTTGTTACAGTTCACTGTTCAGAGTAATAACAACAGGAATTGGTTTCACCAAGAGAATGCAAAATAAATAGACTGTCTCCTGCATTATCTAGTATTGGGTCTCCTTGGGGTGAAATAAAACAAAATAATATATATCATTTCAGGAACTCAGACTAAGGAATCTTTTCATTTGAGGGCAGGTTATGAGAATGATTGTTCTGTAACACATTTGAAGAAGAGAGCTATCATAATGTTTGGAAGACAGGCTAGATAGAAGATAATCTTCAAAATTGGCTTCTAGTGGTGTGTGTGTGTGTGTATGTGTGTGTGTGTGTGTGTGTGTGTGTGTGTGTGTGTGTGTGGTGTATGCATGTCTGTACACGTGTGTGTGTGTAAAAGAACATCAAGTGCCCTGCTCTACCATGACTCTTCTTATTTCCTCGGGACGGGTATCTTACTGAATCAGCAGCTTGGTTACCTATCACTAGTCTGGCTGGCCTCTGGGCTGTCTCCACTCCCAGTGCTGGGGTCACAGGCACACAATCAGCCACTCCTGGTTCTTTCAGTGGGTACAGGGAGTCGGAGATCACTCAGGCCCTTGTGTGTACACAGCAAGCATTCTTAACCGCTGAGCCATCTCACCAGGCCCAAAGAGAGTTGGCTTTTTCTTTCAAAAACCATCACTTGAAAACGCCTCCCAGATATATCCATTAAATTTCTACAGCAGACAATTCAGCACCCCAACATAAGTCTGAGAAATATTATTTAAAATATAGAATTCTTTATTGTTTTAAGGGGGAATTTGCACACATGTCACCTGATCCTACACACTGACACTGGCAGATGTGGTTTTCAGAATAACTGGTGTGAGATCTCCAAATTCCTGTAAGTGAGGATATGTTTACTTGCTTTCTGTATAAGGGTTACAAAACACTACAAGAGCTTTCTGAGAGACCAGGGAAGTGATCATTCCTGATTTAAAAATCAATACACCTCTGGAACAGCAAAACACATTACATGGCATTCTTTCAAAACTGTTTTGCCTAAACAAGTTGGAATGCTCCTCAAGGACCCAACATATACAGCACACTGCTGAGGAAAACCAGGTCCGTGATGCAGATTAAAAATAGAGATGAAAAGGAAACTCCTCTTGGTATAAAGACAGAAATGTGGACCTGTTTGATAGGTTCTTAATTCTGCAAAGCATAAACATTCCCCCCCGTAAGTGCCCGATTACATGTTGCTTTCTCTCACACTAAGAATGTGATAACTGAGATGTGGCAAGGCCCCATGCACAGCGATGGATCTGGACGTTACAGTCCTGGGACCAGGCTTGGATTTCCTGGGCCACTCCCTGTGTAGTGGTAAATTACTGCGTAGCCTTGTCTAGAACTTGCTTTGTAGATATGGCTAGCCTTGAACTCAGAGAGACGCTGCCTCTGCCTTGAAAATACAATGACTAAAGACATGTGCCCTCACACCCAGGATGCTTCTTTGTTTAATTTTGCTCTTTGTAATAGAATTCACACATCTAAAAAGGATCCTGACTGGAAATCCAATACAGTAACACACTGAAAATGGAAGCCTAGTTGGAGCAGGTGGATTAGACTCTATGCAAACCAGTCTGATTTTAGTATAACCTTCTTCACTTGAGAAAGAGGAAAGAGTTTGAGAAATTTAGTGACGGTGTGGAAGCCTCTTCCACTTAGAACAGATCTTCTTTCTATCGCTGCCAGACTGAGCACACAAAAACCTGAGATGGCCAGTTACATTTTCCTTTTCTAGTCATTTATGCTTTCGAGATTGAGCCTGGAGCCTTGCACATAGCTAAGCACATGCTCCACAAATAAGCCACACTGTAGCCTTAAATGTGAATCACAGATACAAAACAGGAACAAAATGTTAATATAACAATGTGCCAAGCATTACATGGATATCCAGACGGCAAGAAGCAGAGGAGGGGAGGGGACTAGAAAGGAGGATGGCCCTCAAGGACATCTTCCTCGTGACCTTCTTCAACAAGGCGCTACCCTTTCTAAAGTTTCAAGAACCTCTCAAAACAGCGTCACCGGTTGAATAGCAAGCAGTTGACACTCAAGCCTGTGGAGGGCATGCCATATTCAAACTCCAACAGCAGCTTATCTGAAAGCCCATGTTACCGGAGCATCCTGCGGATGAACTCTAACGTCGTCTACCTACCTGTTTCTGATTGTGCACAAAGGAAGCCCACTCTCGGATCTGAGTGTTCGGTTGCTCCTTACAGGCTCATTTGTCAAAATTAACATTCTATGATTTGAATTGCCAAACAGTGCCTGAGTAGTTTTATGGACATGGACTATCAAAACTAATTTTTATTATGTTTCCCTATTCCTACTGTCCCTTTGTGTGCTTGCGCATGTATGCATTTATCAGCTCTTCTCAGCAGAAAACATTCCTGGTTCAAGTTTGTTTTTCCATTTATATTATAAAAATACACAACGGTTGTAAGGGAAAATAAAGAGCTGTAATAAAATGCCTCACTCTGCTTGCAACAGTGATAATTGCTTTATTGAATAAGGCTCTGCTAATTGTACAGCTTGACATTCAAAATTTGTTCATTTGACTTGAAATTATTTTAATGAATGCAAAGAGGCAAGGAGTTCAACCCAAAAGTAGTTTTAAGTAGAAGCATCTTCATTTTCTTTTAAATCTGTAAGAGGATGGTTATTTCCAGGAAAGGAAAATTTATTACCCAAACTTACTTCAGATATACACAATGTCTTCTCTCTAAATAGGGCCACCATAAAATAGGGGAGGGTAAGGCAGTGATCACAGTCACTTTAAACCAGTTTGCTTACGCAGATAGGGCATCAGCCTTTTCTGATCCAGAAACAGAGAGTCAGAGTCGGAGGACGGCTCAGTGAATAGAGCGCTTGCTGTACAAACGTGAGGAGCCAGGTTCGGACCCCTAGGTGCCAGGCAAAATAACCACGCACGGTGTTGTATGCCTGTGACCACAGCTCTGGAGTAGGGGCAGGCAGGCAGGTCTCCTGAGCTTGCTGGCTAGCTAGTCCAGCAAAGCGATGAGCACCAGGCTGAGTTTGAGACCCTGTCTCAAAGACACCCAATGTCTACCCCTGGCTTCCACATGCGCAGGAATGGGTGCATGTGCCTGCACATATTAAACATGAACAACAACGAAAGAAACCAAGAAAATACTACACAAACAGCACAGTGATTGGGCAGGAAACACACCAAGTGTCTCTCAGGAACACTCAAGAGATGTATTGTTTCAGATGGGGCAGGGTGTGGCACATGCCTGCGATCCCAACACTTGGATAGTAGAAGAAGGATCAATGCCATGAGTTCAAGGCCAGCACAGCTAGTAAAACAAACAAACAAAAAAAACCCCAAAACTTTACTATTTTGAGCAAAAAGCTATTCACAATGTATCCATGTAGTAGGGAGATTTTCAGAAATGGTCTTAAATTATTTTTTTTTCATTTTCTGAAATTAGTTCTATCAGGATGCTTGGTCCTTCAGTTTTCAGGATATTCATCTGAAATTTTTATTGACCATTATGCCTCTCCTATCATGTCTAACGTTTTTATTAAAATTGGATAAATACCTCTACCTAGTAATATAAGTCATGTTGTTTAAAATGTTTTGTATAATTAGTCCGGAATCACCAAATACCCGCCCGACAACAGAGTCATCCACAATCTCAGTGACTGGCAGTTATGGAAACACTTTAGTCTGACCAGCCCTCCTAAAGCTAGGGTTAAAAGCTGTCCTCTGGGAATCAATCATGCTCTCAGCAGAGAAGAATATTTCGGAGATGTGAAAGCTGAAATGGAGACTATAATCTTTTGTGATTACCCTTGAGGTTGAAGCGAACGCAAAAAGGAAAGTCTATGAATTGCTGATAATTTCCTGTGATGACCCACTCCCAGGAAATTCTGATATTCCTCTTGCACCGTAACAAAAGGACTGTTCCCCAGATGTGGAGTTCTTTGAAACTCCACGTCTGGGGGTCACAAAAGCTATTCATCCGTTCTAGGGGCCAGGCCTGGGAGACAGCAGCTCTCTGAAGACAATGTAGGCTCTGATTGCACCAGGACTGAGCAGCTGGGTGGCACACCCTGCCTTTCTAAAAAGTGCGCTTTTGAAATAACTGATTTAAAAAATATATTAGTTTTAACTTACAAAAGTCTAAAGACTTATGTATTTTTCTGCTGATTCTACTGTCTATGATTAAATGCACATCTTTCTGAGTAAAATTTGATTTAAGCCGACATTTTTATTGAGAGGGGAAGAAAAAAGATTGTTATACATATGTACTTACCCTGAAAGTCTACATGATACTAAGCTGCAATTACTCAGAGTTTGGGTAAAGTGATTTAAATCCAGGAAAAAAAGGTATATGGAGAAGGGAAGCAGCAGTGGGAGATGTGAAAGCCCAAGGTCAAAGGCTGGGGGGACTTTAGGAATAAATGCTCATTATCAGTATGTACAGGATAACTTGGAACGCTGACTATTAGGACTGAGTTAAATCACTTCCTAAGGGGCCACTGGCCTATCTGTGGTTTCACTAATGAATAATGCAGACTAAAGCATCTTCAAATTATAATGACAAAGTCTCATAGATAAATAGCTTTCAGCTTCCCAAGAGCTTTCCAAGTAACTTGAAAGAAAAACAGAGTGCAATCAAATTAATTGTATTCTTTTTTGTTCCTCCTCAACCTCACTGGATAGACCCTCGACCAAGCCTTCCCAGAATTCAGTTGTGACCATCTTTAGTGCTTGGAGGAAGTCAGGTGGTTCTGACCTCTAAGTATGGCCTGCCATCATCTCATTCAGCTGGAACAAACAACATACACTGAAACTAGGTATCTTAGTTAGGGTTTCTATTGCTGTGAAGAGACACCATGACCACAGCAACTCTTACAAAGGAAGACATTTAACTGGGCGGCTTACAGTTCAGAGGTTTAGCCCATTATCATCATGGTGGGTCATGGCAGTGTTCAGGCAGACATGGTGCTGGAGAGGTAGCTGAGAGTCCTATGCATTCCAGCAGCAGGAAATGAACTGAGATACTGGGTGTGACTTAAGCATAGATAAGACCTCAAAGCCTGCCTCCACAGTGACCCACTTCCTCCAACAAGGCCACATCTCCTAAAAGTGCTACTCGTTTGGGGGGCCATTTTTTTCAAAGCACACCAAGTACAAGAATTTTAAACTGGAGCGTTCATTTCATAAATTCAAGTTCCTGGCCACATGCATAACCTTGGTATCTATGTTTTTTATGGTTACTCCAATGCACAAAGCCAGTTCCAGTGTTGAACATTATTTATTTACAACAGTTAGAAGGTATCAAAAGGATTGAAATATTAATATACATTACTATTTATTTGTAAGTGTAGTGCCTTGCTATACTGAGTCACTTTGTAAACAGATAGGTAAAAGTATTTCAAATGATTAAAAATAATATTGCGATGTTATACAACATTCCCCTGTCCCCCAAAAGGAAAACCAAATTCAATAAACTTTAGAAATTTCCCAAATATTCAATCATACTCAGTTCTCTATGAATATAATCTACTTACACATTCATTATATAATGATGTGAATAGGAAGATACCATCATGCCACCCAGTTTTAAGATGGAGAAAAATGAACAAGTAACCTTCTCAATATCTCTCATGTTCTGCTTGGGAAGCAGCAGAGCCCTCTCCCTTTTGGCTCCCACGTGGACCCTGCTTTACTGGCCAACAGGACCTGGAGTCATGCCTTCCTTTGAAGCTAGTCAAGTTGAGTCACTCCTCAGATTAAAGGGGATCCTCCTAATGGTTTCTGCAAGAGGTGGAATATAACGAATTCACGAGACTGATTAGCCTTAGGACGGACACCATCTCCTAATTTAGATGGGAAGTGCTTCCAAGTGTCCTGCCTGAGCAGTGATTGATCATCATTTCTGTGTCTGATAGCTTCTGCTCCTTTTGGGGAATGGAGTGTCTGGGAGTTTGACTACACTGCAGTGACAAGGAACCATCTTAAATGTGACAGGAGCTTGGTGTCCACTGCGAAAAGTGAGGAAACTGGAAGGAGACATGTTTTCAACCCGGAGAATTATTTGTTAGCCACCGGTGGGAGAGAGAGGCCCTGCTGTGCTGCTGCGCCTCAGATCTCCGCCTGGCTCTAGTAACTATGCCTCCAAGAGCTCGTGTTGGGACTGACAAGACAGAAGCGTCTTCCGACTACAATGTGTGCGGTGTGCCAAGGAGGAGTCTCAGCTTGACTTTGGGAGGATTTGCTAGGCACTTAAAACTAGGCCCCACATGAATAAGCTGTGAGAAGTCCGCGCACTTCAATTCAGGTTAGGTGAAAGTGGAGGCCAGCCCTTGCCTGCCTTGTTGTCGTCGCTCTTTTCAGTGCTAGCCCACTCTACGAGAAGAGACAAGGACACTGGGTTATCTCCTTCAACCGTGAGACCCACAAAATGCCCAGCAATGACAAGTAGCCGGTTTTCATACATGAGCACATTAAAATAATGAATTGTCATATGTCTTGAAAACATGCAAGCGTCCTGTGATTCTCAGTCCCAGGGAAACAGGGTATCATTCATATAACTTAAGCTATTCATCATTTTATTTCAAGCATCCAAACATAAAAAGGAAGTTATAAAAAAAAACTAAAGTGAAAGCTCAATTTGTGAGAAAGTCTTTTTTCCAAGGTTCCTACTAAGCTTGCAGATGTGTTTTAACTTCACAGATTGCTAAATAGCACTCCAATTCATCTTTAGCACCCTCAATGCAGCCGCCATAAAAGCAAAGAGACTGGAATATTCCACAGCGTGCTGCTCATCGGCAAAGAGACTTCATGCTTAATTCTGAGCACAAGAATCAAGAAGGCAAAAAAGACAGAAGAAAAAACAAAAAGAAAAACAAAACACTGTGCTACTGGATGGGCTCTCAAGCTCTTTGGGTACCACCATGATCAATCACTGGGTATCTCACTTAGAAATCCCTCTCCTGGGCTGTTGAGATTATTTTATGTATTAATATTTCCCCACTTTTTTTTTTAATTGAGCTTTCCCACTATATTACAGGCACACAAAGACTTGGTGACTGAGGCAAGCTAAAAACTGCCTGTGTCATGGAGGTCACTGACCACTTTCTAACTAGATTTAAGGCCTGCTCCATAGGAGGAAACACATGCCTGCTACTGTAAATCTGGCCAAGAACCTATGGTTGGGAACTCACAGGCCCCAGGGGTGAACCAACCACTATTATTCTGCTGAATGGACATAGTATCGGAGTGCTCAGCCACAAATAGGACATTCATGTCCAACTGTCTCCCCTCCTCCCTGCCTGGTGCCTGCCACAGGGCTCAGGGCCACTGACGAAGAGAGGGTAGACAGACTGAAGAGCTGAGGTCAGAAGAACAGAGTGAGACAGTGTCTTCTGTATTCATGAACTCACAGATTCTGTAGCTGTCTACATATGACTGGCATAAGATCAAGCCAATCAATGTTCTAGCATGGAAGGGGAAGGGGTTCAGGAGCCGCCACCCCTAATTGAAGAGATACAGACAGTTGATGGCTTCTAGGGGGAGAAAGAGTCAGTTTTCTCTGAGGATGTGGCTCCTGGTACTTTGACCATACTCTGGTAGAGAGCCCCACATCCTGAATAATATGAACAGCATAAATTGGAATTGATGCTTATTTAAAAGAAAACAAAAACAAACAAAAAACCCAGACACAAACTTGGAGGGATAAGGAGTGAGGATGGATGGATATGGGAGGATTTAGGAGGAGGAGCAAATATAATCAAAATACATTGTATAAAATTCTCAAATTAATAAAAACATGTTTTTTAAAAGGAGCAAGGCTGGAGGTTTCTTCTTTTCCTAATTACCCTGAATTAATACACTGAGCATGTCAGTTGCGAATCAGATAAAGATTTTAAGGAAGATGGCCCAATGTAGACACCCTTTCCAAGGTGACTCTACTCTTGAAAAAATGCTGACCTGGGGCAGTGCCAAGGCTGAGGACCTGTCTTGCCAGAAAAACCTAGTGAACCCTCCAAGTACACATAATCCTTGAAATCCTAGCACTGAAGATTCAGCCCAGAGCACGTGAGGCTGAGACCGGGCTAATGAAAGGGGCACTCGGGAGGACACAGCATGTTGAAGCTGCAGAGGTCTCTTTCTAGACTCCCCTCACCTGTGGTCCTTACCTCCTAAAGACTATCAAAATCTTAGCAGAAATCTTCAAGAGCTTACAGTGAATTCCTGTCCGGGAGCAACTTCTGACCTATTTGTCAAGTTAACCTCTGCTTAGCACAATGGACTACCTTCTGTAGAAGCATCCCTTTATATATACACAGCATGTGAGTTCTAGCTACATATCCCAGTGGAGGCTCAGGAGACCAGAGTAAAGGGAGGCTCGAACATAAAGTCTTTAGTAAGTTTTGAGGCTTTTGGGTGAGGCAAAGGATATGTTACATTTAAAAATGCCATGTTTGTGGTATGAGGGAAGAGGAAAACAAGTGTGTGTGTGGTCACTGTGAATTTGTCTTTCCTCCCAGGGATCATATCTACACACTTTTTTTTCCTATGTCATATTTCATGGGGAGTGCAATATTCTCCAGACACATATATCCATGGCTAAGTATTTGTATAACAATCTTTGTTAGCTCTTTATTACATTTTAAAAGTTTTCCTTTTTTTTTCTTCAAGATTTATTTCTAATTTTGTGTGTTGTGTCTCTGTGTGTATATGTACACATGGGTGCAGGTTCCTGCAGAGGCCAGAAGAGGGCACTGGAGTCCCTGGAGCTGGAGTTACCAGCAGTTGTGAGCCAGCTTGCAGATGCTAGGAACTGAACTTGGATCCTCTGCAAGAGCAGTACTAACTCTCAAGTCTTCTCTGCAGTCTCCTTAAAGATTGCTATGAATTTAATTTTTTTTGTAATCATCTTCCAAGCATTGTTATGAATGTTCTAAGCCCAATAATGGGCAATAATTTTTATACCTTTCAAGTGACTCTGAGTAACTGTGGATGATTTCATCTCAGTGTAGCTTATTACACACTTCTTCAGAACATATAGAAGAGGATGGCTCTTTAGCATATTTTAAAGCTATTGTCAAAAGTAAAATTTCGACCACATTTTCTTTCCTTCTTTCTTCTTTAATGTGGCTGTGGTAAAGGGACAGGTGTAGTTAGACACACTAGCATCTATAAAATATATGAAATATATAAAATTTTCATGCTAACAAGCACTGTTAAGAACATAAAAACCAGACTCAAAGAGTAAAGATTCACTTTGGGTTACATCAGCTGAAGCATCCCACTATACAAGAACAAACCAGAAATATGTACTTGAATGTAGGAATACGGAGTTGATGCAGTAGACATAAGGATTAAAAACAGTGAAAAAGTTCAGCATCCCAGACGACTGCAGGCTCCTTACAATGGCATTCCTGAGCAACAGGCAAGCTAATAGCAAAGTCAATGTGATTTTCATTTCTAATTCCCTTCTCTCAGCACCAGTTGATAAATGCACTATTTCTATTATAAGTAGACAGACTTTGAGTGCTTGTTGATATTTCCAGGCTATGAATGATTCAGATGCCAGAGGCTCGGGAATGGTAAGGTGACTTGCTTATCGCACTGGTGATGTCACAGCTTGTTACGCATGACTCAGACAATCACACAGTGGCTTGAGACCTTCTGCTGTGGATATCGCTGTATGTCAATAAACACTGATTGGCCAATAGCCAGACAGGAAGTATAGGTGGGACTAACAGAGAGGAAAATTGAGGAGGAAGGAAGGATAATGAGACTGGCTGGAGCCGCGGCGAGGAGAAGGAAGATGTAAAGTACCGGTAAGCCACGAGCCACGTGGCAAAGTAGAGATTAATAGAAATGGGCTAAATATAAGAGTAAGAGCTAGACAATGATAGGCCTGAGCTAATGGCCAAGCAGTTTAAATAATGTAAGCGTCTGTGTGTTTATTTTATGAATGGGTTCGGTCCGGGAACCAGGGACTGGTGGGACTTGGGAGCTGGAGAGAAATTCTCCGGCAACAACCTTCTACTCGGAAATCACCTTTATTCTGTTCCATACATTTGATCATGTGTTAGGAAAACATAATTTCAAGGTGGGGAGTGAGATCACATTTTTTTCCCTAAAAGAAATTGTTATTGGGCCTCTTGCAGTGAAACAGCAGTTGTGCCTGGGTTTCCTAGAAGAGTCGCAGAAACGTAGCAGGACCCAAGAAGAATTTCACATAAACAGGCTCATAAAACACCTGTCAATCACGGAGAAACCGAGGGGTGACTGTCTTCCCTAGGCAGCTCTTGATTGCAGTTAGAGCTCTGGAGAGGCATGTAAACACATCTCTTCCTGCATGCAGGCTGTGGCCTCTCAGAAGTGGCTTTAACTACCAGTACGTATGCTCATGTGGGGTGGGAATGTGTCGAATCTGAGCTCACAGCAAACTACCATAGACTGCATGGTTTGACCACAGGACTTAGTGTTCTCGCACTCCTGGAGGTCGGAAGTGTGAGACGAGGCTGGTTTCTATTTAGGGATATATACGTACGAATGTATACACATATGCATGCAATAACAATAGTGGAAAAGGGGGGCACAGGTTTGAAGGAAAGAGGGGCAGGGCAGATGGGAGGGTTTGGAGGAAAGAAGGAAAGAATGTTGTAATGACATTACAATCTCAAGAAATAAAAAAATTAAAACTTCAACAGGTTGGAAACAGGTTAAAAATTGGCAAGTGTGGGGTGGGGCTGGGGAGGTGACTCCATCTGAGTGCTAACTGCATACAAGCAGGAAAACTTCAGTCGGGGCTGGGATGATGCAGACGGAAGACTTGAGGAGAAGGCGGCTGCTCCTCAGAGACAAACGCTGACCACTGGGGCAGTGGGAGAAACGACCATCAGCGTGTAGTCAGGCAGAAAAGCCTACTGGGTCGGGGCTCTGAAGGTCAAAACCGTAAAGAGAATTGATGTTTGTGTTTTCATGGTCTTCACTTTTATAAATGACACAAACCATCTCTCTGTACAGCGGAACCACTAAAGCTGAGAGTTGTTGTTGCTGGGCCGTGGCCATCAGGACACGGGACCCAAATCATCACCCTCCTGATGGCCAGTTTCCTTATCTGCCTCTTTACAGCTTTGCTACATGGGGTCTTACATTATTTGTTTATTCTTTTTCAAAAGAGTTGTTTACATATTTCAATTTGTTTGAGCATTTGGCTACATGTATGTGTAGGTACCATATGTATGTCTGGTGCCCTCAGAGGTAGAGCATCAAGTGCTCTTAAGCACTGAGCCGTCTCTCCAGTCCTCTGCTTATTCGTCATATATAGCATGGAAAGATTCAGTTGTGGAATGTGAGAGAATACAGCCTCTGAGTGAATGCTGGGAAGCACAGACGGCGTAAATTCAGCAGAGAACAAGGCACCAATCTGGTTTTAGACGATGACAGAAATCCGTCATTATTCATCCTTATTCATCATACAATGCTCTGCTCTACTATAAAGAAAGGAGAAAACATTACATCTCTGTTTGTTTATTGAGACACAGTCTTACTAAGTAGCCTAGGCTGTCCTGGGATCCACTATGTTACATAGACCAGGCTGACTTCAGTCTCACGGAGATCTGCCTGCCTATGAGTACTGGGATTAAAGGTGTGTGCCACCACACCTGGTTATGTCTTTTTAAAGAGTTACTTTATTTTTACTAATGTTTGTGTGTACATGCACATGTATGACGAGGCCAGAAGGCGGCATTGGATCCACTAAAGCTGGAGTTAGACAACTGTGCACCAACTCATGTGGCTGTTAGGAACTGAACTTGAGACCTCTGCAAGAGCAGCAAGTATTCTTAACCACTAGGCCATCTCTCCAGCTCTTAAGTATATGTAATTTAAACTAACTTGAAGAAGGTAACAAGGCTGAGGATTTTCAAAACCTTTATCTGTGTGTGGGTCTTGGTATAGCAATAGAATTGCTACTTTTCAGATAAAAGTTGATTAAGTTTGATCCCATTTCTCATATTGATTAATATCAACATCGGTTGAAAATAAACTGAAACTACAATTCACCTTGTTTCTCAAAGAAGGAGTAGACAGAAACAGATTTTAAAATCTGCCAATAAGACACAACAGCTGTTGTATAAATATATTCCGCTTCAGCAGGACTGCTTGTAGAAGCTTGTATTTCATATTCAGAAAGTCATTTCCTCTTTACTTAATGATCCTGCAGGAAATTATCTAGCATGTGTCCAGCAAGGACAGGGAAAGATTTCTGATTGGGCTTTGTTCCCAGTGTGTGAGGTGGGAGGTGGCATATGCCTAAAGAGCCAAGGGTGTGAAGATCCAGCACACAAGTCTTAACGTTAAAAGATCATAATTCAAGCCCCAGCTACTCTTCTTGACAACAGGAGTTACAACCACTGACTCCTCAGTGTTTTGAGACCTGAATCCCTGGAGGGATAGAAAAGATCACAAATACATGATAATTTAAGTGTAATTATTAGTAGCGATATAGAAACATTTCCCTATGGAAAAAAATCTGGTCATTGACCATATCTTAAAATCTCCTAGGAAATTTCCCAAATGAGTTGGGTGTTGGGATGGAAAAACCAGTAGGGAAAAGGACAGTCATTTAAACTGCAACTCAGAGAGAAACACACACACACACACACACACACACACACACACACACACACACACACACACACACAGATAGATGATAGATAGATAGATAGATAGATAGATAGATAGATAGATAGATAGATAGATAGAGACACTCATCCCTCCTCCGTGTGTGTGTGTGTGTGTGTGTGTGTGTGTGTGTGTGTGTGTGTGTGTGTGTATGTATGCATCTGTGTATGTTTTGATAGAGGGCTCCACTATGGAGCCTAAGCTGACTTTGAACTGAAGATCCTCCTGCCTTAGCCCCACTGGCACTGGATAGGTGTGCACCACCATGCCCAACAAGATAAGAGAAGTCCCATTAGGGCTGACTTAATTTTTCATAGAGTACTAGAAGGGGCATGACTTGGATTTAGTAAGCTGAGCAAAATCAGTATTTCTGATAGGTTTTCTTGCAATTTCTTCACTGTAGTAATCAAGTAATATCAGCATTTGAAAATTTTAGAGCTTATTTTCTTCTAAGAAGAAAAAACATTATAAAAAGAATATTCATTGAGTTTTATCAATATAGTGTAAGATTGTTTTGCACAATAAATAAGTAATATGATATGTCAGTGCATCTGTGAGCCCTGTGCAACACTAATAAGTCAATGTAAATTTTACATTTATGTTAAGAACTTTGTGAAAGCATTCATTCTGTTTTTGTTTAACAGCCTTTAAAAACCTAGATGAAATAGCATGCAAGACATTTTGAAGATCAACAACGGTGGCCTCCAGAACATCACTGAGTATCTGTTAGGTGTGAGGCGTTGGAAGGAGCTGGGACGAAGGGGCTAGCTGTGACAACATATTCCTAGTAAAGGGAGTAGAGTGTGATCAGGGGCAGAGAATGAAGTTTTCATGTTGCCTTGAGTGCTAATGTTTTCTTAGAAGCCGAAAATGTTTGTAAGACAGCTGTAATCTCCTGTGGGCAAATTTTAAGAAAATATCGTGCTACTTGTTCTAACAATCACGTATGAGACTTGAGTTAAAACATCAAAGCAGAGGCAAACACTTAAGGTAGCTCCATCACCCAGGCTGCTTATCAACAGCCCCTCCCTTGTGCTGCAGTCCACAGACAAAAGGTGACCCAAACAGAAATACCTAGAAAACATCTGAAGTACAGTGTGATGTTTGGAATGATTGCAGAGTCAGTGACAGGCTCACTCTCACTTGTGATGGATTCACGTGGCCAAGATGGGCCCTGATTGATCTAATTTCCATGCTCCTTTGGATTAGAATTCATGCCTTAAAACAAAACCAAACCCAACAAAAAAGCCTGTTGGTTTTGGCCAGAAAAGAAAAGAAAAGAGAAACATTCAACCATTTACACGCGCAGTCAAAGGCAGAGCCTTTCCAAAGCTGTACGGTCCTTCACTTGCTGATTACCATACAGCACTGGGCCCCAACAGAAGGCTTGTCAACAGATTGTATTTACAACCCTTGAGGAAAAACCCTCTTGCTTTTTTCACTTCTGCGGAGATAAGTTTGCAAAAGGGGGACATCTGGCAGTGCTTCCAAAGCACACTGTCTGGTGCTGTTGATAACACGATTATTTGTTTTGATCATGGCAGCATCTAGAATGTTCCTGTTCAGGACTACCATCCTGCCCCACCAAATGTATTTATCTATGGTGCAGATGTAATCCATGCCGTCCCTTCAGTGTTCAACACCTTTCTCCTGATAGAAGTTTCCAATCTACCTAGAATCCTGCTGTTCAATGATGTCAGCTCTACTTGGCATGTCTATGAAATGCCTTTCGTTCAAATAAAAGGAAGTTGGGCGACTGACATGAATATGCTGGTCAGAGTGAGCAATTCACTAGTGTTATGTATGTTTAATGGGGAATAGCTACACACTGTATAGAAAATTAATATGTAGATTTCAAATGAATATCTTTCTCGTCAGAGTCAGATTCAATAACTCACAAGAGCTCCCAAATAGAAACTATGTTTAGATGAAAGTCATATTATATCTAAAACATCTCCCAAATAAAAAGGCACCCAGAGAGACAAATCCCACAGTTGTTGCTTTTAGTTTTCTTTACAGTAAAAATTGGAAAAAAAAAATCAATGTGGCTTGATGTCTCTAAATTGTGTGCCCTTGAACACACCTGAACAGGGCCTCAGGAGTAACAGAGACGGTAAAGCCATGTGAAGTTCATCGAAACTGGACACCGTTAACAGGTGAGAATCATCTCTGGAGACATTAGTAAAGCCCACAGGCTGCCTATTGTTTGGGCTGAGTTCCATGAGCGAGGCATTTTCCACAGTACGGCCGAGAGGTAGAACCTCTGCCACACACTTTGGAAACAGACTAGCCATGGTCTACCTGGGAATGGAGTGACAGAGGAGAGATCGCAGTACCGAGGCACAAGGAAAATAAAAATGCATTTACTCACTGTGTTAAAATTCGGAAAGAGTCCCACAGCAGAGCCGCTGTCCACTGGAAAAGACATGAACGGTTTGATGTCCAGCGAAGGCTGCATCATCAGGGTGGGCGTGCGCACGAGAGCGGGAAGGGTAGTCGTGTGGCATGCACTGCCTGCCAAGAACAAAACAAAACAAATTCAGTCTCTCACTCACATCCACTTCCCTCCCAAGCACGTAGGGCCAACACAAGGCCGCTGAGCTGTGACCGGCAAAACACAAGAGTCACAGAGGCAAGCACCTGGCAAATATTGTCAAAAAGAGCTCTTCGTGGACTGAGACACATGCAGAATACTTCCCTGTGCATAAGCCAAGGGCTTCTCAGGGTCAGGTGACACACTGTTCCCAGGTTCCACCGGCAGGTGTGGCATAACCCGAACGTCCTGGCGTCCAACCCTCCTGGCATCTTTGAGACCCCACAAACTGCTAGAGAATGAAGGGAGGGCCTCTCAAGATGCTCTTTACTATTGGGAGTAAACAGCCAGCAGCAAGTTTTATGCCAATCAGAGATAATTACTGGGGTTTTATGAGGAAGGAAACCTTGGACTTTGGCAGTTACTGGCTATAGTTATGACTCAATTCGTTGTCTTGAAAATGATCACAAAATTTTCCTTACTCTAGGGCAAAGAGGAAGTCTAGACATGGGATGGCTAGAGAACACAAGAAGGTGGGTTATGGTCTGGCTGCAGACATGGAGTCTGGGGACAGGAACTCATCATTTTGTCTTACTTTTTATACCTAATGAACTTGTGTTCTTTGGGCACCTGTCCCCTTGAGTAGTTGTATTAGCTATTCCCTCCTTCGGTATCTGGTTTAATTCAGGACTCGGTGATTTAGAATGATGTTGGCATTCTTCCTGGTGATTAGCAGTCTAGAGGATATATACATTTGCTGGCCTGGTTGGCTCTCTGGGAGACAGGCTCTGGCATGCCTTGTGTATGTGTGCATGCCTGCTTGTACAGGTATGTATGCACATGTGTACCCACATATGTAGAGACCAGAAGTCAGCATCAAGTGTCATTTCTCAGGAGCCCATCATCTTGTTTTCTGAGTCAGGGTGTTTTACTGGGGCTTTGTTGATCTGGCAGGCTGGCAGCCAGTGGCCCAAGGGATCCCCCTGTCTCTGCCTCCCTAGCTGAGATTGCAAAAGTTATCTCCCAGAGTGTACCACCTTGGCTGCCTTTCATGTGGGTGCTGGGGATCAAACTCAAGTCCTCATGGTTGCATGGCAAATACGTTATCAACTGAGCTACTAAGTACACAGTCCCACGTATGTATGAATGTATGTATGTATGTGTGTATGTATGTATACTAATCACATATCAGATAATTCATCCACTTACACTGTAAATTGAATAGGTTTTTTTTTTTTGGCATATTCAGAGTGGTAAATGACCATCATCTTCATGCAGAACGTTTTCATGACTTAAACTCTACACGTAGCAGCAGTCTCTTTCCCATTTCACCCAGCATCCCTCGCTTCTGACAACTACCAATCCATTTTCTATATATATAGATCTAGCTGTCCAGAACACGCTGTTTAAATAAAACCTTACATGTCTTGTGACTGCCTTCGTTTGTTTGAGATTAATGCTTTCAAGGATCACTCATACTGCAGCACGCATCAGGGTACTGTGCCTTTTCAAGGCTGAACGCTGTCCTACTGTGGGAATGTCCCACATTTTGCATATTAATTTATCAGATCATGGGCATTTGGATTAGCTGTCCTTTGGGGGCATTCTGAAGAGGGCTGGGCAGCAACATGAGGCCTCAGTTCTCCCTGGCCTGCCTATCTTGGATCACACAATAATTTCATGCCTAGAATCCCTCACTTGCGTGAGGGAGAAATGAGGAGTGTGAGAAAATGCCCCAACTATTAAAGCGTCCACTAGCCTCTTACGTGTCCCCAAATCACTGAAGTTCCTGCCTCAGTGATAAACTGTTTGGTAATGCATTTCTAAAGAAACTGGTGGCATGCTGCCGGTCAGTTGTGGATAGTATTGGCAACAGTGTTGAGTAGAGTGTCATAGCTCATTTACACTGATCTTTTCAAAAATATATTAAAAAAGGAAAAGAAATAAGAGAAAAAAAGGGCACCTGAAGTATTATCTGTAATAGTCATTCAGATCAGTCAGAGCCATTAGGAAATACATATGGGGACTGAGTACAGAGAGTCAGCCAAGAGTATAGACGGAACAGTGATTTGTTTTCCTGATGCTCAATTAAGTAATCTGGTTTGGACTGGTATGTATATACCACTGGCACTTAATTACAGATTATTCTCCTAATCAGGTAATGCTATCTCCACTGCTAACCTCAAGCCTGAAGATCCAAGATGATGTATTACATCATTGCATCAAATGTCGCAGAGGCGTGTCTGAAAGGACTTGTTTTAACATCGTAGCTAAATTGAAAGCTGGAGAAAATGGCCTTTAGTAATTTATCATCGTAATTATTAGAACTCTAAAGCACAAAGGGTAAGTAGGTAGTATTAATCTAAGTTGCCCACTGAACAAACATAACTGTTTTGTGGTGGATGGTCTCTGAAAGGGAAGCCAAGCTCCATCTCTAAGGCCTCCATGGTGGCTGTGGTAACAGTGTGTAATACAGAGGCCCCCAGGGCCTGGTGAGAGTCACTCACTCTGCACTAACAAACTCAAATCAATCGGAATGCGGCGGGGAAACTCACAAACAGACGGCTCCATCGACGAAGGTCAGACTGTTCCGCAATCCTCCTTACCCAATCACATCTCTATGCTAATAGACAGGAGGCTGGAGAACTACTTAGCTTCCGCCGTTCATTAGCATAAAAACTTAGCAGCTGTTTACCATCTCATTAGCATTTTAACGACACACAATTTGCCATGTTAAACACAGATTGTTTTAAAGTACTGATGGGTCTTCGGAACAAACCAGGCTCCCATCAATTCCTTCACCTCACTCTTGCTGTTTTCTGTTGTTAAGCGCGGCTTCACCAAGCCTGACTTTTCCGCAGAAGCGTTTGCAGAGCGAAATGAAAGACAAGGCGCAAAGTGATTTGAAAGTGATTCACTCTTGGGTTCTCTGTCATTTTACTCCAGATTTTGCTACTACTGCTGGCAAGCCTTTCTTGCCACCTTTGGGTGCCTGAAAGTCAGTGAGAGTTGTGAGCAGAAATTTGGCTAAAAGGCATTGCGCCCTGCAAGAGAATGTTCAGTTTCTCTAAGAGTCAAAGGCTTGCTGAGATTAAAAAAAAAAAAAAAGAAAGAAAGAAAAGAAAAAGAAAAAGAAAAAAAGGTTAACAATAAAATAATGACCATTTCTATGCAAAAGTGCCCCACCTTTGCATTGCTAGTCTCAGGAGACAGGAACAATATTTCACTTTTTTAAAAAGCAAGCTTGGGGGTTAAGGGGAAATGGAGGCGGTTATTAAGTAAAGTGCAGTTTATTAATTAAGATTAAAAAGAGTGCTTCAGCTTAGATTTAAACGCAGGTGCACGGGTACACAGCCAGGGCAAAGTGGACGTGGCCCACTGGTGAGAGTGTCACCAACTTTGGGTTTTCTGCAATCATTCAGCAATATATATGACCCTAAAGTGTATGTGTGTGTAATAAATCTGATAAATGTGCACTTGAGTGTGGGTGGGTTGTACACAGAGGCCAGAGGAGGAGGACAGGTATCCTGGTCTGTCACTTTCTGACTCACTGCTTTTTGAGGTAGGATCTTTCACTGAACCTGACGCTATCTACGCTTGGGCAGCCAACAAGCTCCAGCCATCCTCCCGTCTCTGTGCCCTGCCACCCAAAGGCTTCCAACATTGGGGTTACAAACACACTGTACCTTGAGGGACTTTTCAATAGGTGTTGGGACCCAAACTCAGCACACACTCTTATCCAATGAGCTCTCGCTCCAACACTGACAGATTGGTTGGGTTTTGTTTGTTTGTTTTTAATTATTAATTGTAATGGTTAGGTTTTGTCAACCTGATACAAACTAGAGTCACTTCAGAAGAGGGAACTTTAATTGAGGAATTGTCTCCATCACATTGGCCTGTAGGCCTATCTCTGGGGCTTTTACTTGATTGATGACTGATGTGGGAGGGCCCATCCCACTGTGGGCGGTGCCATCTCTGGGCAAGTGGTCCTTGGTTGAACAAGCCATGGAAGCCAGCTAGTACTCAGGACTCTCCTAGAGTCTCTGCTATAGTTTCTGCCTACAGGTTCCTGCCTCAATGATCTTGACGGTAGACTGTAGCCTGTAAGATGAAATAAACCCTTTCTGTCCTCGAGCTGATTGGTCAGTATTTTATTACAGCAATGCAATGCAATCTAGAACACTAACCCTTTTAGGCCAGTGTACAAAGTGCTGAGTCTCATAGAAACGAATAAAGTCAAAATAGGGTTTCCCCTTATTTGATGAGGCTTTTTATATCATATGTATTTATCAAACCTCCTATTAAAATGAAACACATACACACATTCCTCTGGGTCTGGTGAATTCTTTTTTGGGGGTGAGGGGAGACACTTCCTTAGAGAAGGGAATGTAAAGGGTGAAGAGGAAGTGAGTGGGAGAGGGAAGGAGAAGGAGGAGAGACAAGGTCAGAGAGATCTTAATTCCATGTTCTGAAAACTTCCAATTGTTGTTAATTCACCATGCTCGGCATGGCAAGGTACCCTACTCTGGGGGCATAGTTACAGTTTTCTGAGTCCCAACAAACAGAAGTTATATTTATCTATCCTATGAAGCCAGTAACACATGAAAGACTCACCACTGTGATCATAAAAAAAAAAAATCCTATTATTTCAGCCAACTGCCTCTGTAACATTATAGGTACCTTATCATGTCAATGGATTATGTCATAATCCATCACAATGAAAGCTCATTTGAGGGCCAAGTGACACTTGGAATTATTGCCTTAGTCTCTGACCTTTAGAAATGTGATCTTGAAGGCCCTTTTAGGTTATAATCCCAAGGCTTCCTGGTGCCTCATCTTTGTGCCATAACAGAAACAAACAAAGCATCTAACTCTTAGACATGAGAGCCAGACAACCTGAATGAAGAAACATTTACAGAGTGAGATGAAGTCTGTTCTTAACCATGCAAGACTTGCTCCCTATGCTGTTGCCAGGTACGTCCCTTCCTGCAGGTCCTGAAACAGAAAACTTATCATGCCATACATGCTAAATATGGAACTCCTAATGACTTCTCTAAAGAAATTAAAATGAGTGGCAGCTCAATTTTTTCTTTTCATTGCTTTCCCAGCTTTGTGGCCTCTCACACTGTAGGTCTCTCTCTCTGACCAGCACAACCAATAACAGCATCCCCTGGTCTTCTCTCAGCCCATTGTGTCAGGAAAATATAAAAGACCAAGAGGTCTACTGACAAAGCATGGCCGCTAGGATGCAGTCATGTGATCGAAGGCTGAGACTGATAACGCTTTGTTTCCAAAGTGGTTTTAGAATGGTAGTGTGGAACTATGGACCAAGTACTATCCAATCACATTACACACAACACAGATATTAATATTCACATATAGGTAAGTAGCTATGCATATCAATGTATATTCATATACACTCATATATACTTATACTTATATTCATTTGATCCTCACAACAGTCCAATAAACAAACAAGATATTATTATTATTATTAGCCTGATTTCAGAGACGGGAAACTGAGGCACAGAGTGAGTTCAACTTTACACAGTTTATATGCACAGATGCAAGAATTCAAATCCAAATCCAGGCAATTTGACTTCTGCCTCCTGGTTTCCATTACTGGGTTATTGCTGAAGACTCTCACTATTTAGGTACATTCCTCAGCTATAGAGAAGAGTATTTTAACCTCACACCAAGCTATCTAAAATATTCAATCTGAAAACAGGAAATGTTTGCTGCTGGGGATTAGCTAAAACTCTTGACATTAATATAATGTCTGAATCTGAGATAACTAAAATGTGTGTGTAAGGTTTTCTAAATTGTTCTGAGATCTAGTTCTAGAATATATTGATTTAAAAATAATCTTTCCCAAGGAGCTGTATTATTTCATTCAATAGTTATAAGGGGCTGGCAAGGAACGGTACTGATGGGCTTATAAAGCATGTCAGGATTTATTTCACTTTTAAGAGAGAATAGGAAAACACTAATAACAAGTACAAGCATTTACTGAGATTCTACTACATGCTAGGTACTATGTAAGGTGATCTGCATCCTTTGTTTTATTAAATTACAATGTAAATTATGTTTTTTTTTAAAGATTTATTTATTCATTATGTATACAGAAGAGAGCGCCAGATCTCATTACAGATGGTTTGTGAGCCACCATGTGGTTGCTGGGAATTGAACTCAGGACCTCTGGAAGAGCAGTCTGTGCTCTTAACCTCTGAGCCATCTCTCCAGCCCCCTAAATTATGTTTTATTATCTCCATTTTACAGAAGAGAATGGTAAGATTTAGAGCAATTAAGATCACTTAGTAGGGGCTATGGCCTGGATTCAAACTCCTGTTCCTCTGACTCAAAAGCCTAGACCATTACTACATAAATCAAAAGTTGTTATGTGAAAAGGTTCCACCATCAGGGATGAGGATACAGTTCAAATGGGAGAGCAGTTGCTCCTCATGGGTAAGCAAAGTCCTGGGATCTTTCTTTGGAAGGTGCTGAACAGTGTGCCTGAGACACAGCCCGTGTTGTGTAAGCTATAATAACTGTGGTCACCGGTTAATCCTATGCCCCAGATACCATGTCACACCCTGGGAAAACACAAGTAGTTAAGTCCATTAATATTTCTCTTAAAATGTGGAAGGAATAGCATCTTAAAATGTGGAGGGAATAGCGTGTGTTATCAACACACTGTTTAGGAGGTTCAAGGGAGAAAGGAATTGCATCTGGTTGTAAGTTGGTTTCATCAACATGTCCCTAGATGAGTTGACTCCTAAGATCAATCTTGAGGAATGGCTAGTGTTCTAGAAGGTGAATACAGGAGAATAGGGTGGACCACTTAAGCACATAGAAGAATATTTATAATATATTTAAGTGAAACATTTATTTAAGTGAAAAAATATATTTAAGTGAAACAGTGTAAACCCTCAAGGTATTCTTAGGGTTTATGGATTACAGGTAAAACAATGAAGAGAAAAACTAGAACATCTTTATGACCTTGCAATAAACAAATGTTTCTTAAACAGGAAGTTGAAGGTGTTGATAACAAAAGGAAAAGATGAAAGAACATATTCTACTAAGAACAAGGATACAGCAAAACCAAACAAAACAAAAACCAAACAAAAAAACACCTGCAAGGAAATGAAAAGACAACCTACAGAGTGGGAGAGAACTAGTGCGCGCACACACACACACACACACACACACACACACACACACACACACACAC
>CABHPR010105398.1:8055-26947 GCA_902168415.1 Peromyscus melanophrys
CACACACACACACACACACACACACACACACACACACACACACACACCAGAATTATTGTCAATTTAGTACATTGCCTACTGTTTATATTAAGTTCCTCAAACATTCTTGTAGTGTTCATGTTTCCCAAAGAATTGGAAAGAATGACAATATTTTGAATTTAAAAGACCTGAATGTAGCAAGAACAAATACTTTCAGTAAATTATCCCTACCCCATGATAGTAATAAACTACAAAGAAATTTTTCATTTTGTTCAAAACTGAATATTATTTGGCATACTTTTAAAATACATGGATAATAATAATTAGGGAAGGAAAATATCAAAACTTTGATCATATTGATTTTAATAGAAATATAAAGACAGCTTATAAAGTTACATATGCAGTTCTTGAAATTTGCTTCTATTTTTGTCTTAAAATTTTACTTTTTTTACATTCTAGAATTGTATTTTATTCAATGTAAAATTTTATTCAAACTATATTTTGATCATGGTTTCTACTTCCCCAACTGCTTCTAAATCTTCCAACCTCTCTATATACACAACTTCATTTCCTCTCAGTTAAAGAAAATTGAAAATAAAACAAACAAAAGATAATAAGATAGAAAAGTGTCATAACAAAACAAAAATCTCACAAAAAGTCA
Organism: Peromyscus melanophrys; assembly: GCA_902168415.1. Classification (NCBI taxonomy): domain Eukaryota; kingdom Metazoa; phylum Chordata; class Mammalia; order Rodentia; family Cricetidae; genus Peromyscus; species Peromyscus melanophrys. Next base: position 8,696 of record CABHPR010105398.1, read on the forward strand.
TGGAGTTTGTTTGCTGTTGGCCAACTACTCCTGAACATCAGACCTGCCGTGGAATATGGTTAATATACTTAGTGAAACTCCTTTTGAGAAAACTAATTTTCCCAATTGTCAATGGCAAATAGCTTCTTTGTTAAAGTTGGGACTTGACATCTACTTCCCATGTCCAGTGCTAGAATTTTTTCTGTCTTGAATCTGAATAGGTGTTGTATGTGCTATCCCATTTTCTGTGAATTCGTATGCATATCAGCCCTATTGTATCTGGAAGACACTGTTTCCTTGAAGTCATACACAATAGCTGGCTCTTATTATCTTTTCCCATGCTCTTCCACATATTCCCAAACCTTAGTGTGTGTGTGTGTGTGTGTGTGTGTGTGTGTGTGTGTGTGTGTGTGTGTGTGTTGGGGAGGGGGGTTATGAAAATATACATTTAGAGCTAAGTTATCCAAAGTCTCTCACTTTTCACATTGTCCACTTGTGGATCTCTCTGTTAATTCCCACCTATAGCAAGAAGAAACTTCTTTAATGAAGGTAAAGCAATGTTCTGATTTATGTGTGCCACTAGGAGTCAGTTTATGGTTATGCTCCTTTAGCAGAATAAACAGTAGTAGGTTTTCTCCAAAGTCCATGACCTATCTAGTGACAGGTTCTTGGCAACTTTAGCAGTGACAGGTATAGGTTCCATCTCATAGAGCATGAAATCCAAGCAAAAAGTTGTTTATTCTCATAACATTTATGCTCCCACTGCATCAGTATATTTTGTAGATGGGTTACATTGTAAGTCTTTGGTGGTTTGAATAAGAATTGTCCCCATGGACTCATATTTGAATGCTTAGCCCACAGGGAATGTCACTATTAGGAGGTGTGGCCTTGTTGGAATTTGTGTGGACTTGTTGGAGAAAATGTGTCACTGTAGAAGCAGACTTTGAGGTGTCATATGTTCAAGCTAGGCCTAGTGTGGCAGTCACCTTCTGTTGCCTCAGGATTAAGATATAGAACTCTCAGCTCCATCTTCAGCACCATGTCTGCCTGCATGCTACCATGCTTCTGGCCATGATGATCATGGAATAAACCTCTGAAACTGTAAGCCAGACCATTCAATGTTTCCCTTTATAATAATTACATGGTCATGGTATCTCTTCACCGCAATAGAAACCCTAACTAAGACAGAAGTTGGAACCAAGATTTAGGGTATTATGATAGCTCTAACCACACTGTTGTTTGGAGGAATTAGATTTTTGGTTAGAAAAGCAGTTGAACACTTTAAGTGGGGTTTAAAGGACCTTACTAGTAGGCACATGGAAGCCAGTGGTGCTGAGGGTGTTTTGAAATGTGTGGTCCTGGCTCAAGAAGTTTCAGAGGAGAAAAGTGTTATATATGTGGCCTAGAGATCATTCTTGTGATATTTTGGCAGAGAATGTGACTGCTTTTTTCCATTGTCCATAAAGGCTGCCTGATGCTAAACTGAAGAGTTTTGGATTAATTGCTTTGGCAGAGAAAATCTCAAATCACATCACTCTGTCATGTGGTAATTCTTATGAAGAGCTATAATAAAAAGGGGCAAGCTGAGCACAGAAAAATACAAAAGGTACAATTTGAGGGGAAAATGGTCACAAGAAAGTGGATGGAGCTAAGTCCAGTATTCAAGGAGATAAATAGATGAAACATAAAGCCAGATATTAAGTCTAATAAAGGGAGTGGTGACCTCAGGGTAAGACCCCACCCAGATAAGCTTCCAATTTATGAAAAGGAATAAAAGTGCAGCTTAAATCCAGTTGTAGTGGTACACTCCTTTAATCTCAGCACCCTGAAGACAGAGGCAAGTGGATGTCTAAATTCAAGGCTGCCTGGTAACAGAGCAAGCTCCAGGACAGCCAAGCTGAAGCAGTGAAGGAAACCACCAAAAACAAAAACCTAATAAAGATGTCATTGTGTGAGGGAGGCATGCTCCAGCCTCAGCAAGCAGCAGAACTTGGAAGTTTCATCTATGTGGTTCTGGATTTAAAGTCAAGGCTAGAAGAAAAGGGGTTATGGAATCTCCCTTCATGGCTAAGGAAAGCCACTGAGGCAATGTGAGTCCTTTGCATGGAGACCGAGAGAAGCCATTATGTGAAGTTGTGAAGGCAAAACCTGGATTATCTTAGAGATCCCAAAATGTTGGAAATGCCTGAGCCATGGGATACCTGCTAAGGAGAGCTTCTAGCAGGGAGTGAACCAGCCCAACAGAAAGAACTGTGTTTCAGTCAACAAATCTGAAAGGAATTGGATATCTAAAGAGGATTTTGACATCAGACATGAAGATGCAGTGGTTGGAGTTTGCCCAGATGGTTTTACGTCTTGCTTTGGTCTAATATTTCCTCATGACCCTCCCTTTCTGCCATTTTGGAATGGTAACATATCCTATGCCATTGTATTTTGGAAGTATTTTATCTACTTTTATATTTTGATTTTACAGGGAATTACAGTTAAGAGATTATATGAATCGTAGAAGAGACTTTGAACTTTGGACTTTTAAACAAGTTTGATGCTGTTATGGATTATGAGGACTTTTGGAGTTGGACTGAATGCATTTCTGCCCTATGGTATGGCCATAAGCCTGTGGTGGTCAGGTTGTGAAATGTGGTGCTTTGAACAGGTATGGCTCCCATGGATTCATGTATTTGAATGACCCATAAGGAGTGGCACTATTAGGAAGTGTGGCCTTGTTGGAGGAAGTGCTTTGAGATCTCATATGCTCAAATGAGGCCTAGTGTGGTAGTCTCCTGTAGCAGGAGTCTTAAAAGTTCTTATTAATAAAATCAAACCTGAGGCCAGTTATTGGGGTGAACACTGGAAGGTCAGAGAGACAGAACAGGCCACAGCTAACCTCACCTGGCCAACTTCTCGGCTGGTCTTGTTTCCTCAGACTGGAAGCCTCTGTGTCCTCATATCCGAATGGCTCTCAGCTGAACTGTGCTCCAAAGCCTGAAAGCTTAACCAGCCAAATGCCTAACCAGCCAAATGCTTAACCAGGCTGAATGCCTCTAGTTTCTGGTCCTCACGCCTTATATACCTTTCTGCTTTCTACCACTACTCCCTGGGATTAAAGGCTCGCTTTCTGAGGTTAAAGGTGTGTGTCACCATGCCTGGCCATTTCCAATGTGGCCTTGAACTCACAGAGATCCAGAGGGATTTCTGTCTCTGGAATGCTAGGATTAAAGGCGTGTGCTACCACTGCCTTTCCTCATGTTTAATATTGTGTCTGTCCTGTTCTCTGACCCCAGATAAGTTTATTAGCATACACAATATTTTGGGGAACACAATACCACCACAGTCTCCTTCTGCTGTCTCTGGATAAAGATGTAGAACTGTCAAGTCCTCTTTCAGTAGTATGTCTGCTTGCATGGTGCCATACTTCTCACCATGATGATAATGGACTAAACTTCTGAAACTGTAAGCCAGCTACAATTAAATGTTTTCCTTTATAAGAGTTGCCATGGTCCTGGTATTTCTTCACAGCAATAGAAAAGACAAGGTCACTTCATTTGAGCTGGATGATACTGATGATTACCATTCCCTTTGTTAAGGTGCAGAGTACCTTACAGTACCATGGATACTTGTCAGTAGGGTTGAAGCATCTATTTAGACACTAGTTCAACTTCTCTGTGGCATAAGTATTTACTTTCATCAGCAATAGGGCCTTATCATAAGGTATGGAGAACAACCAGTAACACTGACAACAGTCTGCAATGTTTGGAGAGTCTCTTGGGATCCCTTTGGTCAACAACTCAGTGAGACATAACCCATTCTTGCACTGGAGGTTTTACTTGGTGGCTTCAGATGTCTAGTTGGAGCATTGTCTCCCCTAATATATAGTGAGTTCATTTCAATTCATTTCATGTATGTATATATTTTAGGATGCTTCTACAGTAGTATGTTTCCATATGGTTTTTCAAATGGCCTTTAGTGTAACTGTCCCTCCTTATGTTCTCTCCTTTACTTTCCTTGCCCACCCCCTCCCTCTTTATTCCTCCTATATTAGTTTCCTCTTTATCTCTATGTAACATTATATTCCTGTTCCCCTTCCTTGGTAAATATTTCCACATACAAACCTTGTCTCTTATTAGTTACCTACTCTACATAGTTATTCAGATTGTAAAACACACACACACACACACACACACACACACACACACACACACACACACATCAACAGGTTATTTTAAAAATCCAAATGAAAAGCCAACTCTTTCTTGTTTTTATAGGGAAACTTCCTTTAAATTTTTCCTTGGTATTGGTTGCTACTTTGTCAAGATGTTAATACCTTAAACATTTATAGGTTGTGAGATAATGGCTACATAACCAACATAACAAACTATCATCTATGATTGGCAAAATTCTCTGTAATATCCAGTGCTTTGACATATATTGGTGAGAAAAATCAATTGGAATGATTAGACCAAAAAAAACACTCTTAATGACCACAGCAAATATTTCATAAGGATCTGGCTATTTCCAAAAAAATAGAGGGAAAATGAACAAAAAATAAAATGAAAGGAAAAAAGAACAAATAACAGACTGAAAAAGAAAGGAAGAAGGAATGTATGAAGCAGAGGAGAATGAACTTGAAGATGTTATAGCCTAATAAAAATTCTTTTTAGTCACTGGTTACATATAGTGTGAGAGAGATAAAGCATCATGATTCCTTTATTGAATTATGAACCTGGTATTTCTGTATTCAGTGGAGAGAAATACAGTTCAATCTTCCTAAAGTAGCAAGGAGAGGAATAGTTAAGTGACTCTTCACTATATACATTATCACCTTGTTCTGGGGTTCCTCAAATGTGAACACTTTGGCAAGAATATGAGTGCAAGTGCCTTATTTGGGTATGAGTAAAGAAATGTTAAAATTTGGCAAGTAAAACCAAGAAACAGGAAGGATCTTTGAAGGACATGTTAATGGCCAGCTTCAACCCTTGCAGTTTTTTTCACTGAAGAGTAAGGAAGCTGGCATATCGTCACTAATTCTCTTTGTTCAATTGTTACAGGGTTATATCTGTGACATAAACACTTCTATGTTACATTTCTGATTTCCCACATCCAGGATCACTTGTAGGAATTAAGGGATTTACACAGCAACTTAAGCAGAGAGAAAAAAAAAACTTCTATAAATATTTAATATTGTTTTCTATTCCATATAAAATTATCAGTAAATTTTAATATTACTTATGCTTTGACAGTTATTGCAAATTGTGATTTTTTTCAAACTCATGATTATAAATTTCTATGAAGTAGAATGATTCCATTACAATCCAATGTAAGGTATTCTCGATGAAGGCAGGCATTTTCGTTTTGTTTTCTCACTGCTTGTATCACTCAACCCATATAACATCCAGCTTCTATTGATATTTCAGTAAATATTTGGCAGCAATCAAAGAAGTCAAAGTGTAGGTTAATTGTGAGAAAATGTGCAATACCTCATGAGAAGTCTATAAAGCTGACAATTGTGATTGCTTTCTTTGAAATCTTGGCTCTTTGCTTTATGTATCAATGTACCAAAACACATTAAATGCCCATTTGAAAATGAACACTGGCAAAAAATGTTGGAGTTATTTCTTGGCCATTTAGCCTAGGCTTGCAGTCTGCCTTGTAAACTACCCAGAATGTATCTTATCTACTTAATCCTTTGAATGGATTAGAGCTTTCTTATGAATAAGTATTAACTCTGTGAATAACTAAGCAATATCACAAACTTATTCATACCCTTGATGTTAAAATCTGACTGAATACATATCTATGTGAAATTATGTCCATAGTGCTTATTTTTATTTATTTACAGATTTCATTCATACTTCTAGGGGGTAAGTTTGGCTAATTTGCTACCATTTCACAAAGAAACACTTGAGTGTATGAGTACATACTGGAGATATGCTTTTTTCTTTTTGTACATATGGGAAAGTGAAAATTGACTGAAAATTACTATATTTTTCTTGACAAGTTAATTAGGCCTCATGATCAGTCACAGTCATTTGAATAGCATGGTTGCTGGAAAGAGAATTAGTAGGATACCATAATGGATAAACAGGAAAAATTTTATAGAAAGAAATATTATTCACAGATAAATAAATGTAAAAATATGATGCAAGGAAAATAATATTTAAAAGAGAAGAGAGTTTAGGTGTGAGTCTGGAAATAAGATAAATATTAAGGGAATTTATTTAAAAATGAATTGTGTGCTTTATATTTTAATATCATTCTACACAATAGAGTTAATTATTTTTATCTCTTTTCCCACTTGGCTAAGAATTTCTTGTAAAAATTGTTTTGACTTTTATGTAGTTTTAAGTACATTGCATGGCTTATAATTGTTTACTGTTGAAAATAAATAATTTACATTCATAAACCACATAAAATTATTTTAAAGGATTCCAAGGTTTTTCATTTTTTTCAAAGAGCTATCTACTGGTAATTACTAACATAAATATTTTGCAATATTCCTCACCATTTCTCTTCATAACCCTTTTCTGTGTAATTAATTTGTGGAAGATTAAAATTTTCTGCTATTTTTCAAATAAGCCCCTATTACATATATTTTACATAAAAATTCATTCATGACCCATATTTATTTCATAGGTAAATATTGTTAGGTTATTGATTGAAATGGCTTAATTTTTAACCATCTTCTTATATTTCACAAAAACAAAACAATTAGCAAAACACTTTTTGCATTTTTATATATAAATGCAAACTTTAGCAGGTTGAAATATCACCAATAATGTTTGTGTTTTATTTTTATAAACATTTGTCACAGAAATGTCAATATTGTTATGTAGGTTTATAACAATTCTTTCAATGTCTGCATAGAATGTAGTAGAACATCTACACTGTAATTCATACAATTGCCTGGTTTTGTCTGTTGTGGATTTTCTTCCTAGTTATATTTTTCTATACCAATATCATATTAGTGTATTCTCACTGAAATTTCCATTGGCTTAATTTCTTTATAGGCATGTACTACATGTGATCACATAGGTATCTACTTATTTAGAATAAAATGGATCTGAAAAGTGGCTTTCTTAGAGACATGGTCTTAGACTAGTCATTTATTAGATTCCCACACCTTTAGTCTTCTGAGCTATTCACAGATTCTGCACCTTCTTTTCATGAGTCTTTTTTTATTGCAAAATCTTTAATAATTTTTTTTCTGAAAATACTGCTTGCCTTTGAAGAGACTGAACTTTTGTCAGACCTTGCTACCAAGTTAAAAACATGTCTTGAGATTATTTAAGATTATGTACTCGATCTGTTTTCCTAGTACATATTCAGCCTGTTTAAGTTTAACCTCCCTTTAAGAAAACAATGTACCCAGCCATAACAGGCACTGGATTTCTCATGTAATAAGCTTTTAAAACATTAGCTAAATGCATAGCTTTAATTTTGTCATATATTCTTCCATGCCCTGGAGCCAGAATTTTGTGTGTGTGTATGTGTGTGTGTTGTGGTTATCATTTGCTAAAAATAGGCAGCACGTTGAAAGTAACCTTAAACAAACAAACCAAAAAAATAATTTTGTGAGTATTAAAAGCAACATATAGATGTATGTTAATTATATCTGTATGCAATTTTGAATGGTATTTTGAGCCAGCTGAGATCAGTAAAGTAACATCTTCCCTTCTAAAACTGTTAAAATTTTCTGTAGAAAAGAATCCATCATTTCTTTCCTGTATCATGTTTTTTTATACAATTCAATAAAGACAAAGCAAAGCCCTTAGGAGGGACAGGCAAAACAGATAGACAATATGGACAGATCAGACACATATAACACTAAGACTAAAGACAGGCTACAGACCATGAACTACAGATAAATGGAAGACAGATAATTCAAATTTGGGCTCTCACTTGCTATAAAACTCCAAGAAGTCTCTTTTGGTTTCCTAATATGACATCAACACATTTTGGTGCTTCATGTTCAGAATCTTTAATGTATTATCAACACACAAAAAATAAAACAACAAACAAAACAAAATTCCAGGAGATGACTTAAATTAATGAGGAAAATAAAATGAAATAAACTCTGAGAAAACCAAAACAGCAAGTACTTGCTAACATGCAACTTAAACACGAGTGTATAAATGTTCCAGTAAAAGGTCACACTTTAAGAATATATTGACAGCACATAATTATACTTTCATAGATAAAAAAAGAGGGTACAATGTTGGGTGGGTAATGAGTGGATGGATCTGGAAACAGTTGGGAAAAGGGGTGAACATTGTCAAAATACATTTTATGTGTCAATGCAAAAGCTACCGCTCTAATCTCAAAGGAAATAAAAGGTAATCTATTCTGGAGTCATTTTGGGTGACAGTGGCCAGTGAACACAGATTTAGGGTAGTTCAAATTCCATTGTCCAATGTTGAAACAATTCCATGTTTTTATAGTTTTACAAAGCAAAGAAATTTATAAATCAGGGCAAGTTTAAATTATGTTGATGAATACATGACAGATGTAGGCGCAGCTAGAGGAGGAAAGATTTTTCTATAGGCTCAAGATATAGCAGAACTATTGGGTTGGTGTAATTTAGTGTGGTCTGCTAAGTATTATAGAGTCCAAAGGTTTTTATCTTTTAGTCATGTAATGTTGGTTCTCACACAGAGGTGGACAAGGAATGGCTGTTATAGGACGATTGAACTCCTCCAACCTAAGGTAACTAGGCTCTTAACTTGAAATATTCCAATCGCTCCACAGTACTAAAATTCTAGAAAACCAGTCTCTGTAGACACAGCTTCTCTGGGGAGTTTTCCTTCACATATTTTAAATTCTCAAACAATTAATAAAACAAAGAAAAGGAAAAGTCTTTGCAAACAAGGTCCCTTTATCTTAAAATTTTACATTTACGGCTTTCAGTTTTCTCACTGCCCTTGTACCTATGTAGTTTCTCTCTGTGTTTGTTTACTTTCCTTACATTATTCTTGAGCACAACCCACAATGGTGAAATGCAAATTCTTCACTCTCAGCTTCTGAAGTTAACATGAATTTCCATTAATGCTTCACATACAGATTGTAAGCTATCTTGTCTTTGAAATCCAAGATGTGGGAAGCTGTGCTCTTGTTTGATTCCAATGTCTGTTTAGGTAAAACCAGTGTTTCATGGTATTTGGTGTCCTTAGAGTCCTATTGCTATATATGAGCTAAAAATAAAAACCCACTGAAAAAGGTACCTACATGTGAAAGCATCATGAACCATAGAATTGATAGCTTTGAATAATGCTTCATATATGAGCATTCATAACTAAACATTTTTTTAGTTCACAATTGTCATTCATCTATATAATAATTTTCCCCACCAGTAATCTTGTTCTACATCCTTTTTTTTCCTGCATACAGTGCTATGGATTTTAAAAACAAAGGATGGCAAGCTATAGTCATCTATATCTTTATGTATTATCTTAGGAATCTACTGAATAAGAATTTGCATTTCCCCAAATGCTCATTAGGTTCTGTAACTACAAAGTCTACCTTATATATTTCTACACTTGAAATCAGAGCACACATGCTTTTAGATTCCTAGAACTGTCTCTAGCCCAAATATTTCAGTCCAATGTCTATTTCTAGTCAATATCAAACAGATTGCTTCCAGTTTTGCTAGACCATGAAACACTTTTCTTCTCTGGACTTCAGCATATAGACTTCTGTCTTGACTATCTATACTCCATCAGTTTTATGTTATATATGTATTCTTGTTGAAAACTCTGCTTCACAATTTTTGTTTTGTCTTTTTGTTTTTGAAAAAAAATTAGTTACTATTCATTTTTTTCAAAGTTTTTTTTATTCCCTCCAATCTTGACCACAGTCTCTTCTCCCTCAACTCCTCCCAATCCTGCCCCCACCTCCCTTCTCCAGCAGATGCAAGCCTCCTCCATTCCCTTCAAAATAAAGAGCAGGACTTCCATGGATTTCAACCAAACACGGCATAAAAATTTTCAGTAAGACTGGGCACAAACCCTCATATCAAGGCTCGATAAGGCAATCATGTAGGGAAAAAAAAAGGGTCTCCCAAGTACATGTGAAAGAATCAGAGCCACCCCCTACCCCAATTCCTACTGTTGGGAATCCCACAAAAGTACCAAGCTATACAACCATAATATATATGCAGAGAATCTATGTCAGACCCATACAGGCTCCATATTTGTCACTTAAGTCTTTTGTGAGCTGCTATGAGACCTGATTAGTTGATTCTGTGAGTCATATTCTAGTGGTATCCTCGACCCCAATGGCAAAAATAATCCTGATTCTCCATCTTTTGCAGGGTTCACCAGGCTCTGTCTGGTATTTGGATCTCTGCATCTGCTCCGATCAGTTGCTAGATGATTCCTCTCTGATGGCAATTGGGCTAGGCACCATTCTACAAGTATAGCAAAATAACATTAAAAATCATTTCATTGCCTTTTTTCTCCATTCTTGTTCGGTTCTATCCTGATTCTCTGGGCTGTTCTGCCTCTAGTTCCTGGCCATCCAGGCAATGTTGGGCATGGATTACCACTCTTGGCCTTGGCCTCAATTTGGAACTAGTCATTGGTTGGCCACTCCCACAAGTTCTGCATCACCATTACCCAAGCAGAACTTGCAGGCAGGATATGACTGTAATTGGAGAGCATTTGGTGAGCAATGTAGAAATTTAGTGCAGTAGAAACTCTCTAGGATCAATGAGAGTGACCCTAGGGAAGTCTCATAGTAGAGGGGGATAGGAGCCAACATGGCCATCTTAATGAGGCAAGGCTACTCGCAGTGGAACTGGGGCATCAAACCAGCCACAAAAATTCTGCTTCTTAATTGCTCTGGTAAAAGTCAATGTATTATAATATGTCTACAAATCTATTTCACCAGTCAGTAAATAAAAACTTTAACTTTCTTCTACAAAAATATTATATGAATTTCATGCACTGAGGTAGGAGCAAAAGTATATTTCAGCAAATTGTTTCTGTGAAACATTTTACTTTCAATAAAAGTACTTTTTTCTTCATGGTATTTGTAGTTATATGTTTTAAAAGAAATAAATATGTACAATATTTTCCTAATTCTTGCTATAGTTAGAATTGACAGCTTAATCCATGCTAGCGACCACATATACAAATTATTGTGCATTTTAATAAAAATAGATTTCTGGAACAATATATTTATTATATTATTTTTATACAATTTATCTGTTTCTGTTATTGTTACTTGATGTAAACAAATGTATTTCTTAAGAATTTATGTGTAAATAGATGATTGAGGTAAGTTTTATATCAATTTGAGTTTTGATATTCATTTCCATAATTCTTTTCAACAAAATCAACACCAGTAGCAGACAAATATGTTTTCCACACTAGTTGAAGAACTCCATTTTTCCAATTGTAATCAGTACAGCCAACAGAATAACTTCTTTGTTTACACATTGGCTTACAGTAATATAAATCTCTATCTGTCCATTAAAGGTATCTTCCTTGTGATGGTTAGTGTTAATTGTCCACTTGGCAAAATTTACAGTCATCTGGGAACTAGGCATCTGGGCATGTCAGTAAGGGATTGTTTTGATTCCATTGATTGATGTGGGAAGATATGTCTTAATTAAGAGTGTCACCAGAGGAATATAATTATAGAAAGTAGTCTAAGAATTAGCACGTGTTCAGTCTTCACTCTCTTCTTATGAATTGACATAGCTTGGCTTACTGCTTCTTGTGTCTCATGTCTCGATTTTCCTGTCATGATTGAATGTAACCTGAAGCTGTGAGCTAAAATAAATCCCCTTAAATTGCTTAAAGTATTTTGTCATAACAACAGAAAGGAAACTATGATACTTACAAATTCATATTTATCTACTTCAATAAATATGAAGTTATCAATATTTAATTGACTTCTTTAGTATTCTGAGGTATATGATTATGTTTGGCTTTGTCAATTCCTTTGTAGCGCATTTTCATAGCTCTGCAATACTGCATTGAAAATAAACTTCTGCTTTGATTTTTGCAGGTTTGTATAGAGATAAAAACATTTTCTAGATCAATAATTTTGTACCTGTAGTTAGGCTATGCTGATTTGTCTCTGTAAAGATATCTGAGCTCTAACTTTAGCTGTAATTAGATCAATGTCTGATTAACTTTACCATAATTTTCATTTTACAGGCCAAAAATGAATAAAATCAACATGCACTTAAAAAGCTTTTCCTGGCTGGACTTATTTTAGAAGTTATTATTGCTACTAAAATAATTTTTAGTTGTTTTCCTCGTGGGTAAAAGGAGCCATGAGGTATGAATTTACCTCTTTCTATGCCAATAGTCATCCAAGGTTCAGAGATTCAATTATGTATTTAAGAAATGGAGAAAAAAATAACTACAGTCTGAGAGATTTTGTTTATATGTTCAATGGGTGACTAACAAGATAATTAACTTTTAATCATCTGATCTCCTTGTTTGCATTTTACAGACGAAACTATTGTCAATTCATATCTATATCTGGTAATCTTTGAAGAATTGGTACATGTCATTTTCTAGCTTGTAATGGCCTTCTGATTTTGTTTAACTTTAGTTTTTGACAGTGCTGATTATTGGTCTTAGGCCCTTGCACATAACAGGCAATCAGTCTAACCCTGAACTACATTCATTGCAGAATCCTTTATTGAAGAGCTGTTTTATCCTTTAGTCAATGGGATTCATAATGTTTTTTAAATCTCTAAAAATTGAGTGACTCCATTTTAGCAACACAACTCCTACTTTTACATAGAGGATTTAGACACTTTCTTACTACACAGATGAGATAATATATTCATAGACTGCCAGCTATAAACCTTAATCAAACAATAAGCTACTTCCAAATGTTCTATAAGTCAAAACATTCTGATTAATATTTTGTTCTGGCTGTCTGTGCTAGCAAACATGCCCACTTATTCTGATGTTTAACAGTATAATTTGGAATTCATCATTGTAATACTAAAGTGGGCACTGAATTCAGAAAGCTCAATAAATTTTAAAATCTCCTACAGTTTGAACTGTTCTGCTGAGGAAAGCAGACACCAAACATTTCAGGGAAGATAGTACTTCCTTACTAAGTATATTATATAAGATACCAGGAAAAGAAAACGTTTTTAGACCTCTTAGTAGCTACAGTAGATATACATGATGCTTACAAGTTGGCTACAACAAGTTTATCAAAATATCCAAATTACTTCTGAACTTCTTTGCCTTTACAGTGGCATAAATGGTCTAGCTTTTCAATGCCATTGAATACAAACCTTCCAAACTCCCAGCTCTACAAGAATCAATCCGTTAAATTGTATGGATACTTCTAGTTAATCTTAACATATTTAATAATAAAAATTCCATAGGTATATTTAAATGAATTTAACTTGAGCAAATAATGTGTTATACTTGGACCACAGATAACCTTTTTGTTGTACTTTCTTCATTTTCTGAAATGCAGTCCTAATATAAAGTATACTAACATAGGGTTTCACTTAGATAGTACCAGTCCACTTGAAATAGACTTTGTCTAACATAGTTTGCATTTCTAGAGGTAAAACATAATAATGTATGCTTGTGATACAATTTAAGGATAAAAGAAATCCAATTATAATAGAATTGCCTCAGTTGAGGCTATTATATACCATTTATATAAATAGAGCCTAGTCTTTCCAAGGACAGACGATAGCTCTGCTTGTAGCAAGAGGACACCAATGACATCTAGAATTTTAAGTATTTTATACCCTTTTGACCTGTATTTTTCAAGAAACATTCATTTCAATTGCTACAGCCCTACTACTGTTATAAGTTTCTCATCAGAGACTTAACAATCTGTGATTTATATTTTTACTTACATTCTACAAATGACATTTAATTTGTGGCTCTAATATCAGAAACATTGAGATGTTTTAAGAAATAAAAGATTGTATTAAGAGTCACATACAATGTTTTCCACTTAAGTGAAAAGTCAGCATACTCATCCACTTGATCATGTTGTAAGGAGTGAACTAAGGGGATACGTGTACTCATTTTTACCTAGACGTAAAGGGAATGTGTGGTGGTAATGTGTTCCCCAAAATATTGTGTACCTTAATAAACTTATCTGGGGTCAGAGACGGAACAGCCACAATATGAAACAGAGGTTAGGCAGTGGTAGCACACGCCTTTAATCCTAGCATTCCAGAGACAGAAATCCCTCTGGATCTCTGTGAGTTCAAGGCCACATTGGAAACGGCCAGGCGTGGTGACCCACACCTTTAATCCCAGAAAGCCAGCCTTTAATCCCAGGGAATGGTGGTAGAAAGCAGAAAGGTATATAAGGCGTGAGGACCAGAAACTAGAGGCATTTGCCCTGGAGAAGCATTTGACCTGGAGAAGCATGTGGCTGGTTAAGCTTTCAGGCTTCTAGCAGCAGTTCAGCTGAGACCCATTCTGGATGAGGACTCAGAGGCCTCCAGTCTGAGGAAACAAGACCAGCTGAGGATCCGGCTAGGTGAGATAGCTGTGGCTTATTCTGTCTCTCTGACCTTCCAGTGTTCACCCCAATAACTGGCTCGGGTTTGATTTTGTTAATAAGAACTTTTAAGACTCCTGCTACAGGAATGTAAAGTAGTTTAACAATAAAAATCAAAAAAATGAAACTGCTTACCACACAATAATCTCACTTCCTAGTATATGCATAAAGGAAATGATGTAGAGTTTTTTGCACTTCCCTGTTCATTACAGCTCCATTCACAATAGGCATGAAATGCAAATAACTTAAATAACTTTAAATTCTGAAATGGCTAAAAATGTAAGGTACATATATTCAATGGGATGTCCTTGTCTGCAGTAAAAGTTCCCCTCCCATATTCCCCATCTCCTGTAACACAGTTTTGCTACATTTACAAAACAAGTTAAGTTCTGTCACTTAATACATTCATTAAATAGGAAATTACTTTGTTAAGCAAAATAAGCTAGATATAAAAGGAAAAGTGGAAGTATCAAAAAGTCTTTTTCAAAACGAAATCTAAAAAACATTGATCTCATAAAAATTGAGAGAATTTGTTAACATATAGTAAGACGATAACAGATAACAAAAATAGGATAAGTGTGTGTGTGTGTGTGTGTGTGTGTGTGTGTGTGTGTGTGTGTGCACTTAGAGACAGGTTTTCTTGTGTAGCCCTGGCTGTCCTGGTACTCACTCTGTACACTCTGTAGACCAGTCTGGCCTTGATATCATAGATATCCATCTGCCTTTGCCTCTGCCTCCTGAGAGCTGGGATTAAAGACATGTGCCACCACTGCCTGGCAATGGACTATATTTTTAAATTCTAACAAAAATTACTTTTAATATTTAATATAAATAACTGTGGAAACAAATCTTTCACTGGATTTAACCATTAAACATGGCTTATGTGTATTCAAACATGACATGTTAATAGCAAGTTTTATATTTTATATATGAATTGAATATAATAAATACATGAAAATAAAATTAAGCCATACTAATCTACTACATTCATTTGTCCTTAGGCACATATTACAATAGGACAAATTACACTCATCAGATTGATATTCAGAAGCTTTGAAAACAATAAAATCCTCTCTGCCCACATTCCAAAATATTAAAGAGATCTTCTACAGCCTTCCTTCCTCACTCCATTCCTTAGTCTTCTCCTCAGCTT
This sequence comes from Peromyscus melanophrys, assembly GCA_902168415.1. Taxonomy (NCBI): domain Eukaryota; kingdom Metazoa; phylum Chordata; class Mammalia; order Rodentia; family Cricetidae; genus Peromyscus; species Peromyscus melanophrys. Next base: position 24,333 of record CABHPR010105398.1, read on the forward strand.
GATAGAGATCACCCGCTGTAGGTGCCCTTCCTCTCTGTTTGCATTCCCTGGGAACTAAGCAGATCCTCTTCTACAACCTTTCTTCCTCACCCCATCTCTCAGATTTAGCAGCCAACACTGTTCCTGGAAACTTGCTGGCTATGACAACCAAGGAACTGGGTAGGCAATCTCCTTCCTATCTTCCTATTCCAATTCCCCAGTCTCATCCCAGTCTTATAGCAGAGCACCTGCAGGATTCTGGCTTTCTTTCCTTACTCCATTCCATGTGGATTCCACAGATCTAGTGGCAAACCAAGATTTCCTCCCTCCAAGGGGCCCTCTCAGCTCCAACCTTTCTGACAGGAAGGAATCTGGATAAACTAATCCCAATTCTTTCATGTCAGCCCCCAAAACATAGAAACAAGTTCTACCTGGACCTCCATTGGGCACATGTGACAGAAACTCATAAGTGCTCCCTATCAGGAACCCACTGCCACAACACTCTCCTAAGAGCCAGAAGGAAACAGAAAACAAGGAGCAAGACACAAATCCAATAAATATAATTACTATAATCATCCCAAACCCATATGCCTAGATGTTACCGTAAAAAACACAGTAACAGTCAAGATGTTTCTCCTCTAGGGCCAAGCAACTCCCTTGGCCCATACTAATGAATATAGCTGAAGCACAAGTATAGAGAGCTGCGTGGAGCCGCACCCTGAAATGGACACTGGCTTCCGCCCTCTGCCCTCCCGATGGCGAGTGCTCTCTGTGAAAACAACTCCTTATTTGGGCATGACTGGAATGGTATGTGGCTTGTGCACGCGTGGACCAATGGACAGCCCCCACGTAGCTGTCTGGGATTGGTAGCCCAGGCCTATTTAAGGGCTGGGAGGGGCTTACCCGGGAGAGACATCGTTTGTAAAAGGTCCTGAATAAACCACAGAAAGAAGAGCTCGGTGTTGCGTCTTCCTTGCTGGTCGAGGTTGGTGTGACAAGTGGTGGCCGGTTCGGGGACCCTCTGTCTCTCCGTGGAGCTCAGAACTTTCTGTGGTCAGGGTGGTACCAGTAAGTCCCAGGTAAGGTGGGATCTGCGGTGAAGCGGGACAAGAAAATAGTCGCTCCTGTCCGTAGATAGGGAAGGAGCAGGAGAAAGCCGCTGACCAGTGTGCTGAACTCCGGAGCTCCGCGAACGCGCGGAGCAAAAGTGAAACTAAAAGGCTGGGGCTGTCCAGCAAAGGCTCCGAGAAGCCTCTTAGGATAAAAAGGGAAAGGATATACAAGGATGGGCACTTCCTCCTCGCACCCAATTTTTCTGGCTCTTAATGAGCTGCTTCTGTCAAAGAAGCTGAAAATCAAGAAAAGCACCATAGAAAGATTCTTAACTGAATGTGATGTTATTGCCCCTTGGTTCGTGGTTCCTGGTAGTCTTACGGTGTCCTCCTGGGAAAAACTGGGACGAGACCTGGACTTTGCCGCAGAGGAGGGCACACTTAGACATGGAGTTAGACCAGTGTGGAAATTGATAAGAGGCTGTTTGGAAGATCAAAGGTGTAGTGAAGAAGTTGAGAATGGCCAGGCTGTACTCGAGGTACTGCAGGAAGAAAGGTCAGAAAAGGCCATGTCGGAGAGATCGGGGTCTGTAGAGAATGCTTCTACAAGCTTATATTCTAGCCTCTCTGAGCTGGAGGATGCAAGTACTTCTGATCTCTCGGATTCCATCCTAGATGACGAGGATGCGGAATCATTATGTGAGTCATTACAGAGGGTGAAGATTGGAAAGAAAAGAAAAGACAGGGAAAGGCATAAGCAGGAACAAAAGAGAAGTCATGGGTATGCTATACCCTCTGCTCCCCCACCATATCCTGGGGTGATAACACCAGAAGCAGGAGCATATTTTAACCCCAATGTCTGGAGGGAAGTTAGAACAGAGATGCAGGTGGCATTTCCGGTGTTTCAGAATGCTCAAGATCAAAATCATCAAGTCTTTGGCAGAATCGGTCCCCACATATGGCATAACAGCCTCGTTTACAGTGGCCCAGGTAGAAGCTTTGCATAGGTTTGCTATGACACCATCAGACTGGATGAATCTTGCACTGGCTTGCCTTAGCTCTGGGCAATATTTGGTAGGCCTAGGGAAATTCTTACCAGGAGGCTGTCCTTCAAAGAGTGCAAAATGAAAATGACATTACCTTATGCATTTTACCTACCTTTTCACAACCTACTGGGCTTTTATGGCAGAAAGGACCCTTGCTATGGGTCTATACAAAAATTTCGCCTGCTAAGTCTATTGAATATTATCCTACCGCTGTGGCATTACTTGCACAGCAAGGTATTCAGCAATGTTTATCACATTTTGGAACATCTCCCAAAACATTGATTGTTCCTTATGATTCTGGGCAATATTGCGCTGCACCTTTGCAGGGCAAATAGATTGCCATTACCCTAAACACCCATTAATAAGTTTTTTCAAAGAACATCCAGTGGTCTTTCCTAAGATAACCTCTATGAAGCCTTTGATAGGAGTTAGCACAATATTTACAGATGGATCAAAAACAGGATGTGGTGCTTATATGATAGACTCTCAAAAACCAGTAAAACATCAGTTCTTGCCAGGAGCACCACAGAAAGTGGAA
>CABHPR010105400.1:0-15608 GCA_902168415.1 Peromyscus melanophrys
AGGGAGAGCAAAGACTCCATCTATTCAGAAACCTTCACCAAGTCAGAGAGTGCTGGGGTGAGGTCACTCAGCACCCAGGCTGAGGCAGGCTGAGGCCACTGCCATATCTGGCACATGAATGTACATATGCCTGTTGTCACCCTAGGGCCCTGACTCCTTGAAGGCCAGGAGACCCTGTCTTCCTCATCCTAGTCTGGTGAGAACTGACATCAGCAGGTGTCAGGCCCCCACCCACGGGTGTCAAGGTACACTGCATAATGCTCTTCTTGCAGCCCATGGGCCCCTCCTGGCCAGGCCCAGACAAGATAGGCAGACATGAAGCCCAGTGGGCTGTCCCAGCATATCCCAGTTCTGGTCCAGCTCTGCCCTCTGGTCAGCACAGGTGGTCGCTGTGGGAATGGCAAGGACTGGACTACTGATATCTTTTATTTCTCCTGATCAAAGTTATACACATGTTAACAAAGCAGGGTGGCATTGTGTGAGAAAACTTTAAAAAGTTACCAACAAAGAGACGGAAAGAAAAAAACAGGAAAGCGACTCTTGATAAAATTCCACACAATTTCAGAATTTATCAAAAGCCCTTAATTTGGATATTCTTAAAACCTCATATATGGCATGGTGTCTGTGAAGGTTAACACAGTCAGTGTTGGGCCCCAGTGCCTAGACATTTATTCAAATAGTGTTCTAGACATTTCTCTGACTTCCTTTGTAAAATAAGATTTACATATAAACTAGTATATGGATACAACAGATTACTTTCCATCATGTGGAGGAGCCTCATCCAATCACTTGAAGGTCTTAATAGTCTGGCCCGAGCAGGCAGGAATTCTGCTGACTGGCTGCTTTGGATTCGGACAGCAAGTCTTCCCTGAGAATTCCCACTGGCCTCCTCCATCAGATTTTGGACTCACTGAGCATCCCCAATGGTGTGAAACAAGTTCCCCAATTATTTCTCTGTCTCTCTCAGTCTTTCTCTCTTTACACACACACACACACACACACACACACACACACACACACACACACACACACACACACAGTCTCTCCATAGCCCATTGAAACTATGCAGAAAAACAATTGCATCTGTGCATAACAGATTGTTTTTCTTGTCACTATTGCTAAACAACATAGTATAGCAAGTGTATATATCACATTTATTGTATTAGGGGTTATAAGTTATCCAGAGATAATTTAAAGTATATGGGAAGATTGTGTAGGTTGTATGCAAACATTGTTATTTTGTTTAAGAGATTGGAACATCTGTGGATGTTGGGAGATCCTGGAACCAACCCCTGAAGTTGATGAGGGTCATCCTCAGAATATGACAGCTCCTGGATCTCATTTAGCTTCCGTGGGGGCCAGAAACTGAGGTCTAACTCTCAGAATATCACTCTCATCCACAGATAAAGAAGCAGACACCTGGGGCTGGGGATGTAGCCAGTTGGTAGAATGCTCGTCTAGCATTCACCACACCCTGGGTTCAGCCCCCAACACTTACACACCCCGTTGGTTCTGTGTCTCTGTGGAACACTGGCTAGTGTTAATACACATTAGGAAAAAACAAATCCTGCCATCTTGGATGAAGAGGTCTTAGATTTGTTTTCTTAAAGTTCAGGAACAAGGTTAGGATGGGTATCACCTTCATTATTTCTTCTTCTTTTTGGTTGGTTTTTATTTTGTTTTGTTTGAGACAGGGTCTTACTATGTAGACCTGGCTGGCCTGGAACTCACATCTACCTCTGTCTCCCAAGTGACCACTTTCTTCCTTGATGACAACTGGATCTCATTTAGCTTCTGTGGGACAAGAACCAAGACTTGACTCAGCTGACCCTCTGCAATCAAGAAGTCATGATAGGATGCTGCAAGTTGCCTGGGCTTTGGGGAAGACTTCAGGGCTTTAAAAGAAAGTTGCAGTAGAAAGAGTGAGGTGTAGCATGAATCTTAAAAGTTCTTATTAATAAAATCAAACCTGAGGCCAGTTATTGGGGTGAACACTGGAAGGTCAGAGAGACAGAATAAGCCACAGCTATCTCGCCTCGCTGGATCCTCAGCTGGTCTTGTTTCCTCAGACTGGATGCCCCGAGCCATCATCCAGAATGGGTCTCAGCTGAACTGCTGCTAGAAGCCTGAAAGCTTAACCAGCCACATGCTTCTCCAGGCCAAAGGCTTCTCCAGGCCAAAGGCCTCTCCAGGGCAAATGCCTCTCCAGGGCAAATGCCTCTAGTTTCTGGTCCTCACGCTTTATATACTTTTCTGCTTTCTACCACCACTCCCTGGGATTAAAGGTGTGGCTTTCTGGGATTAAAGGTGTGTATCACCGTGCCTGGCCGTTTCCAATGTGGCCTTGAACTCACAGAGATCCAGAGGGATTTCTGTCTCTACCACTGCCTAACCTCTATGTTTAATATTGTGGCTGTCCTGTTCTCTGACCCCAGATAAGTTTATTAGCATACACAATAGTTTGGGGAACACAATACCCCCACATTTCCTCTCTTTTTGTATAAAATTAAAAAAGCTTATAACTAATACAAGAAAAACTATCCAATAAGTATATACAATACATATAGTCAAGATTACATTAACGATGTCTAGTCCATTAACATTTGACAGATTCAGATAAAAAACTCCATTATATATATTAACAATGTCCAGTTCAGTAACATCTGATAAACTCAGACCAAAAAATTTTCATTACTTATCCTTTTTAAAACAAGTAATTCCTTTTTAAAAGTAGAATCCATAATCTCCCTTTTTATCTTATCATATCCATATTCTCTCTTTTTTCTTTTCATAATACATTCAGTAGTCTACCTTTTGTCATTTTTATATCTTCTCCTTTTTCTTCTCAGTGTAGATTCAGTGATCTACCTATTTATCCTATTTTTCTTTATCTTTTTTCTCAGAGTAGATTCAGTGATCTATCTCATATCTTATTCTCTTTTTCTTTTTGCTTTCTAGGGGTGAAGATATCTTTAGGGAATCTTGAAAAGAAAAAATTTAGGTTAATTGTCAAGTCCTGTATTATTTGTCTAGTCTCTGCATAATAGGAAAGTTCAGGGCTTGTCACAAGTCCTTGTTCAAGTAGTTGTCAGGCTGGATCATCTCCGCTAGTCATCTCGAAATTGTCCTAAACAGTTTGTATTCTAAAGTCAATCTTTCCTTGGTGTTAATCAGCTTAATAGCTTTACCATAGTCCTTGGGGAATCATCATTGTGGGATTCCGTCACCTTTTTGGAGATTTCAAAGTCGCTGTTAGGCGTGGTCATGGTTCCCTGCAGACTTTTTTTTTTTTTTTTTTTTTTTTTGGTGTCTCCTCTGTGATTTGGAGCAATCACAGTCTGATAAATGTCTGTCTCTTGGAACCATGAATGTTCTTCCCTAGAAAGGAAAATCTTCACAGCAGTTTCTCCCCACCATTTGTCTTGCCAAACTTTTTCAAACTGACCTTTCCCGATGCTTTCTTGTAACACGATGGTCCTGGCAATTCTTCTCTGAACAAGTAGTAGTAAGTCCTTTGTCCCAGGTAGCAGCATCACTGCAGTTACCAATACGATGAGAAGAAGCCAGCAACGTGGAGCAGCAGCTTTTGTCTCCATGGTCCCACCACTGTTTGCGGCTCGGCCCTGGTCAAAGCTTCTCCTAGGTTGGCCTCAAAATTGGGATCCTCCAGCAAATCCTACCGGCGTGCGCCACCACAACCGGCCGAGTGTAGCTCGGGTCTTTTCAAGAATCCGTACCACTAACGTTGGGCGCCAGATGTAGCATGAATCTTAAAAGTTCTTATTAATAAAATCAGACCTGGGGCCAGTTATTGGGGTGAACACTGGAAGGTCAATAGTTTGGGGAACACAATACCCCCACAGTGAGGGCTCTGGGAAGACTCCTGAACTGTGGCTTGAGTAGGTGTAGTCCAGTGAGCTGCCTGGAGAAAGGCTTGGTGCCTGGGAAGGTGACCATGTTCAGAGTTGCTCTCAGAGCACAGTGGGTACTTCTGAGGATAAACTCAGGAAATGTTCCGCTGGACTGGAGACACTCGAAGCTCTGAAGAGATCGGTCCAGATGTGATGTCACAAGGCAGGGAAGTAGCAAAGAGGAGGAAGACGTCACAGGTACAACCCTGGGCAGGATCTCAGAGACCCTCAGAATATCACTCTCATCCACAGATGAAGAAGCAGACACCTGGGGTTAGGGATGTAGCCCCATTGGTAGAATGCTTACCTCATACTCACCACACCCTGGGTTTAACCCCCAGAACTTCATAAACTGGGTGTGGTGCACACATGTCATCCCAGCACTTAGAAGACTCTGGGAAGAGAATCAGAAATTCAAAGTCATCCTTGACTATATAATGAACTTGAGGCTGGTGTAGGCTACACTGGACTAAAACCAAACACAAGGCACAAGCAGCAGAACTCTTGAGAGGGTGAAGCGCCTTGTCCAGGTCACATAGCAAGTCTAGGACACTTGGATACTCATTGTTTCAAGCTGTGGCCATTACTCTTCTTTTAGGAGTAGGCACGCCTCTTTTTCCAGGAAAGGCCCCTCTATTCTCACTCAGCTCACAAGTTGGGGTCCTGATTTTACATCAAAGGGTAGGCTTATAGAGAGGGTTTGGCCAACCAGAGTCATGTTGTCTTAGTTAGGGTTTCAATTGCTGTGAAGAGACACCATGACTACAGAAACTTTTATAAAGGAAAACATTTCATTGAGGCTAGCTTACAGTTTCAGAGTTTAGTCCATTATCATCATGGCGGGAAACATGGTGGCAGGCAGGCGGGCATGGTGCTGGAAGAGCTGAGAGTTCTACATCTTGAGCCATAGGCAACAGGAAGTGAACTGTCTACTACACTGAGTGTAGCTTGAACAAAGGAGACCTCAAAGTCCACCCTCACAGTACACAGTCCTCCAACAAAGCCACACCTCCTAATAGTGCCACTCCCTTTGGGGGGATCATTTTCTTTCAAACTACCACATTCCACTCCAGCGGTCTCCAAAGGCTTATAGCCATATCATAATGCAAAAGTGCATTCAGTACAATTTCAAAAGTCCCTATAGTCCACCACAGTCTTAAACTTATATTTAAAAGTCTAAAGTTCAAAGTCTCTTCTGAGATTCATGCAATCTCTTAACTGTAATATAAAATCAAAATCAAAAAGCAGATCACATACTTCCAACAAATAATGGCACAGGATATACATTACCATTCCAAAATGCAGGGCAAGGAGCATAGTGAGGAAATACTGGACCAAAGCAAGACCAAAAACCAGCTGGGCAAACTCCAAACTCTGCATCTCCATGTCTGATGTCAAAACGATCTTCAGATCTCCAACTCCTTTCAGCTTTGCTGACTGCAACACACTTCTTTCTCTTGGGCTGGTTCCACTCCCTGTTAGCAGCTTTCCTCAGCAAGTATCTCATGGCTCTGGTATCTCTTAACATCTTGGGGTCTCTGAGGCAATCCAGGCTTCAACTTCACAGCTTTAAGAAATGGCCTCTCTAGCCCTCCATTCAGGGATGCCCCTGAGATATGTCTGGCCTCAGCTGTTTTACTTAGTCTTGTGGTGGTGGTGGGAGGTGTTAGATTCTATAGCCTCATTCTTTCTGTTTTCAATGGTTTCTTTCACTGCCTAAGCTTGACTGTTCTGAAATTTGGTCTGTAGACCAGTCTGGCCTCAAACTCAGAGAGTCACCAACTTCTGCCTTCTGAGCGCTAGGATTAAAGGTGTGGACCACCACACCCGGCTCTAAGCTTTTCTTTCATTATTTTTCACAAGTTAGAAATTCAGCTGGGTGGGATCTTGTCCTGAGGTCACCACTCCCTTTATTCCATTTCTTAATCTGTTCATCTCTGAACACAGGATTTAGCTCCATTCCACTTCCTGGTGCTCCGGTTCTCCTCAAATTGTTCTACATCTTGTATTTTTTTTCTTGCTCAGATCGCTCCTTTTCATTATATATCTTCATTCGAGTTAACATGAATAACCACACATCAAAGTCTATACTAGGCTGTTTTAAGATTTCCTCTGCCAGTGGAATTAATCCAAACTCTTCACTTTAGCCTCAGGCAGACTTTTCGGACAAGGGCAAAAAGCAGCCACATTCTTCACCAAAATATCACAAGAACAATTTCGAGGCAGCAAACTAACATTCTTCTCTGAAACCTTTTGAGCCAGGCCCCCACAGTTCTAATACTAAAGGTATTTATTGATTGCTCAATGTTAAAAACCTAATGGCTACTTTGACTTTCTAATCATCTCAGAATGTTAGTCCAGCACACTCATTGCCATAAAGCTCTTTTCCTGTATTTTAAACTATAATTTCTTTTTTTCTACCCACAAAGTGGTCTAGTTTGGAGTGGTTGAGTTTGGTACATCCCCTGCACATCACTTACAGGAGGGAAGAGGAGAAGGAGGGAGGGGAAGGGAGAAGGGAGGGAGGGAGAGAAAGAGAGAGGAATAGAGGATAATGTCCCAGTCTCAGAGCCCACTCTATAGGCACAATCAATGTAACTCATACACTTTAGGCCATCTCTGTCTTCCCTCTGTCCTTAGCCACATGCCTATAGTGACCTGTACAGGAATGTGATAAGACTATTAAAAGCACCATCTATATTAGCAAAAAAACCAGCACAAATTCAAATGGCCATTAACCAAGGAATGGAGGGGCTGAAGAGGTGGCTCAGTGGTTAAGAGCACTGGATGCCTTAGCAAAGAACCAGAGTTAGTTTCCATCACCTGCATAGTGGCTCACAACTCTGTAACTCCAGTTCCAGGGTATCTGATGCCTTCTTCTGGTCTCCTCAGGCCCCTGCATACATGTAGTGCTCATAAACTCATGCAGGCAAACACACATACACATAAATCATATACATCTTTTAAAAAGTAGAGGAATGGATACATAATTGCTATGAGGCCAAGAAAAAAATAACGCTGTGGAACAATCTTCTTGTACACTGTAAAGATTTGTCACTCCAGAAATATGGGCAATATTTTACCTCCAGCCAAGCCAGATGGGGGTTGAGTGGACCGAATGGGCTTTTGGGAAACAACATGGCGGATCTCTGCATCAGCGGCAAAGTGAAAAACCATGGCTGCTGTTCACTGAGCATGACCAACGGGGTGCTAAGCATTTTCATTTTCTCATTTAGTTTTCCAGACAGCCTAGGGAGGTAAGTATCTTGCCTAAGAGTTATTTTCTGAGGTGAGAGGTGGTGAAATAACTTGCTCCAGGCCACAGAGCCCTTAAGGGTGGAACCGGGATCCAAATCCAGGCCACCCGCCCTCAGCTCATCTGTTTGGCTGTCCTATGTGCTGTCAAAACCCATTTTCACACTTACGACAAACTGATAATCCTCAATTCTAGAACAGAGCACCGGCAATCACTGGATTGGCCAATATGCCAGGAGCCAGGATTCAAGAATTTCTCAGCATCTCATAGAATCTAGGACAGCTGGGTTCGTGGTGCAACCTGGCCCTGATTTGCTCAAGGTTAAGGGGAGCGTGAGCTTGCTCAGCACAGAGGGTTGTTATGATGAGAGAATTTCAGGGCATATGTGAAGAAGGTCCTGAGCATGTGGAGACAAGTTGGCCATCCAGCCAGGCTCCTGGCACTGAGCAGAGGGACAGAGGACTGGGTGACCTGCTGCTGCCCGGGTAGAGGAAGATGAAGAAAACACACACACAGCTATTGGCTTCCAGGTGTATTACCTGAAAAGGGGGAGAGGAGTAACAAGTATTTGCCTCCCAGCAGAGCTCAGGAGTAAATGAGAGCCCTTCCCTGAGTCTAGTCCTCTTGGGGAAGGGGCTGGTGTGTGAGGATGAACCCCAAGAGAGTCATGAACAATGAGGCACAGCCTATGGAAGAAAACTGATGAGATCCTGACGGTGGGAAAGGTCTGGGTTAAAATCCCAGCGTATATGTTGATGATTGTTGTTATTTTATGTGTGTGGGCGTTTTGCCTACATGTATGTCTGTGTACCACATGTGTGCAGTGCCGAGGAGCCTAGAAGAGGGTACCAGATCCCCTGGAACTAAAGTACAGGTGGCTGTGAGCCACCATGTGGGTGCTGGGACTCAAACCCAGGTCCGCTTGAAAACCAGTCAGTGTTCTCAGTCAGTGTTCTTAACCGCTGAGCCAACCCTGCAGCTCCAATTATTGAAAATTTAAGATTTTTTTTCCTCACCTCAAAAAGGAGCCAATGGTCTCCTCACAGCATTGCTGGTAAGGGAGACCCACGGGGGAGACTCTGGCATAATTCCTCTCACGCAGCATTCTTGATAAATAAGCTGCTATTCTTCCTCTCAGGGTTTTATTGTTGTTTGTTTTGTTTTGTTTTGTTTTTTGTTTTGTTTTGTTTTGTTTTGTTTTGTTTTCCAGGCTGAGGATGTGAACCTAACCCTCATGCTAGGCGCACACCAGGCCCTCACACACACCAGGCCCTCACACATGCTGGGCACACACCAGGCCCTCACACACTCTGGGCACACACCAGGCCCTCACACACGCTGGGCACACACCAGGCCCTCACACACGCTGGGCACACACCAGGCCCTCACACACGCTGGGCACACACCGGGCCCTCACACACGCTGGGCACACACCAGGCCCTCACACACTCTGGGCACACACCAGGCCCTCACACACTCTAGGCAAACACTCTAACACTGAGCTGCACCCCCAACCCAGTAGTTATTATTTTAAATTTTATATAATAATTTTAAATAAGTACTTGTATCCTGATTTAATACAGCTTTATGGAAATGGGATACTTTATGCACATAAATGATTGTCCTTTCAGGGGCTGGAGAGATGGGTCAGGAGTTAAGACCACTTGATGCTCTTGCAGAGGATCTGGGTTCAGTTCCCAGCACCCATGTGGCTGCTTACAATTTTACTCAAATTCCAGGGGATTTTGGTACCATCTTCTGGCCTCCCTAAGAACCAGGCACACACAATGCATGCAGGTAAGACACTCATACACATAACATAAGCATAATACATAGCCAGGCGTGGTGGCATCTGCCTTTAATCTCAGCACTAAAGAGACAGAGGTAGGGTCTTCACCGAGTTTGAGGCTGGCCTGGTTTACACAGTGAGCTCCAGGCTAGCTAGAGCTACATAAATAGCTCTAAAAATAGATAGAAAGATAGATAGATAGATAGATAGATAGATAGATAGATAGAAAGATAGATAGATAGATAGATAGATAGATAGATAGATAGATAGATAGATAGTAGATGGATAGATGTATAGATGGATGGTAGATGTATAGATGGATAGATAGATAAAATCTTTTTTTTTAAAACCAAAGATTATTTCTTCAAGTGTAGATTATATCCTGGTGTGGTGTGTAACTATCCTCAGAGCCATGTAATCACCGTCATCTGTGTCCCTTGCAGAAGGACTGTCCCAGCAGGGCCTTTTAACTATTTAAACCCCTTCCTGGAGAGAGGAGTCACAAGACACTCACCTGAGTATCCCTCTATTCGCTGTAATTCTGCCTTAATTTGCACAAGGCCTTAGAGAAGGGCTAGAGTAAAAGGCGCAGGAAGACTGGGGTAGGGGGCTCAATCTCTGTGGCTAAGAAGAAGCCCTCAGCCTTGCTGGTGCTTTCCAGTGCTGCCTTTTGAGGGGAGAGTCCTCACACCCGTGTGAGTAACCCCTCACCTATGCTCCGTAAGGAAGCCCAATAAACCATAGGTTCTCCAGAGCAAATTTTGGCAGAACCATACCTTGGTTTGCCATTGCAGTTTTAGTTTCAGGAGGAGTAGATGTTAGTTATGTTTGTCTGTATTGTGCCCCGCCCCCAAACACACACACAAAGGAATTTTAGCAACACCTGGGCACTCTGAACCCAGGTAGCAATTAACTTCTGAATGAAGAGTGCAGTTCAGCTGGCCTACCACCAGGGGGCTATGCTGTGAAGTAACTTCAGGGAGTTTGCCTGCCTGACCCTTGGTGAGTGAGTGATAGTGGTCTTCAAGAGAACGGAACATATGCATCACTCTGTAAACCTCCCCATACAATATGCCCCTTTAAATTTTTATCTTATTTTATTTTATGTGCAAAAGTATTTTGCCTGCATATATGTGTGTGCACCATATGCATGCCTGGTGACTGAGGAAGTCAGAAGAAGGCAGCTGATCTCTGGCACTGGAGTTACAGATGGTTTTGAGCCACCATGTGTGTGCTGGGAACTAAACTTGGGTCCTCTGCAAGAACAACAAGCGCTCTTAATCACTGAGCCATCTCTCCCGTCTTACAATATGTCCTTAAACTCATGAAGCAATCTTATATATTAGTTTGTAACCAGTGTTTACATATGTATTCAAAGGAGAACTTAATTTAAAGACATAAAATATCTAGGTGAAGTCTCACATCATACAAGTGGTGCTTGGGATTTTGTTCTTCTCAGCTGGGATGCGCATCAACTGTAGATAAGATAGATAAGCACATGTTAGTGTACTTGTGAAATGAGATACTAAGTAGCTATGGAAATGAACACTTTGTCTCACGCACAGCATGTGAATGGATTGAATAAATACAGTGTTGATTGTAAGCAGCCAGGCTTACAAGAATAATACTGATTGACTGCATTTACATAAAGTCCCCAAAGAGATCAAACTCACTATGGTATAGGAACTCAGGATGTTGTGCCTTGAGGGACCAGGGAGCCAGGATCGAAGGAAGCCCAGGACATTTCTGGGTTTTGGTTAGTATTCTGTATTTTGATTGGTGCACTGGTTATACAAGTATGTTCAACTTAGTCTGCTTCCTGTTGCTCTAACTTAACATCCACAATCAAGTTATTTAAAGGGAAGAAATTTATTTCTTACACTTCTGGAAGTTGGGAGAGCCAAGGTTAAGGGGTTGCATTTGGGAAAGGCCTTCTTGGCTGGTGAGGACTCTGTTGTAACAAATTGGTATGGCATGGAACGTCACATGGTGAGAGGGACCCAAACCAGCTAAACTAGTTTTTATAACAGACTCACTCTGGAGATAACTCATTAACTCACTAACTCACTAATCTATGGGTGGGTTAGTCTATTCATGAGGACAGAGCTCATTACCCAATCACCTCCTAAATTCCCATCACCTTTGCATACGATGGCTATGACTTTGAGGATTAAGCACCAACGTTTGAATTTTGGGAAAGCAACACCCAATCACAGCAAACAGTGAGCATCTGTCCAGCTGCACACCTAGAAATCGCAAGCCTCTGTGTCAGGCTTGGCCTAAGAGTTTTCTGAGGGGTTAGAGATGGGCCAGTGGCTAAGAGCATGTGCTATCTGTTCTTGCAGAATGTGTGAAAGGTAAATGTGTTGTCTTTTCTAGCAGAGGAGTAAATGAGACAAAGGAAGTACCATCTTTAAAGAAATTTGTAAAGGCATCACTGGGCAAAAGTCCCTCCCCAAGCCAGCACTTTCCTAAGATTATAGTATATGCTCTAGGCTGCATCCTGTGCTCACATGTTGCACTTTGCTCACCATGCCATTTGAGTTAGCCAACTGCATAAGACTGGGAGGCCAGCTCTGACCACTTAGAGTGAGGCACAGGACCCATATTGTATTCAGAATAAAGCCCCAGTGAGATTCCAGCTGAATATGCTTGCTTGATCTGTAGAGGTAATACTTCCTGACTTGCTGAAATACTTTGGATTGTATGGCTATGTTCTTGGGACCCCAGACCCATCTCTAACATGGAAGACCTGAGTTTGGTTCCCAGCATCCATATAGGGTACCTTACAACCACCTTTAACTAGTTCTAGGGAATCTAATGACCTCTTGTGGCCTCTGTGAGCACCTACACTCATGCATACAAACCTACACACACACACACACACACACACACACCACGTAAATTAACAAGAAAAAAGAGAGTTTATTGAAAAGAGTGTTTAACTAGCCGTGTTTGAGGGCCTACATTCAGTCCTCAAGACCGGGGGGGAGGGGGGTATATTGCAAGAATCTGAGGGTATCAGCCTGTGCATAGTGGGCTGAAATGTAGTGTTTGTGTCTAGCATGTAAGCGTTCTCATCATTCTCTCTCGACAGCTCCTGCCCAGTGGCCTTGGGTGGTGAGGGTGTGACCAGGACTAGCCTATCTTAGTATGTCATCTCCCTGGCCCTGGGATTGGCGCAGGGCAGGCACCTTGCTCAAGTGAGAGGATCAGAGCCTGTTAATAAATGCCTCTTTGATGCTGGGATTGCAGGTGTGAACAGGACAGAGTCCTGCCGCTTCTCAGCTTCAGCGCTCTTGAAGCTCCATTCCACTCTGTTCTGTGAGTCAGCGTGGAGCTTTCCCAACTAGCTAAACTGGAAGTTACTGCTTGTGCTTAAGCTTTTCTAGTTTGTCTCCTGATGCCTGCAATTAGTCAGGATTAGTCTTGACTAACCTATGAGGTCGTTGGGCCACTGACCGACATGACAATAATGAGATGAGAAGTGGTCTCTTCTGGAGCAAGGGTGATCAGAGGAAGGTAGCTATCCTCCTGCATCAGGACATCTTCACAATGTGACCTCAATGCCCCATACAATCCGGGGGGATAACCAAGTACCACTGTGGAATAATTTCCTAACTTGAAGTTTAAGCTGAGATTATATTCTCTTAAATTCTCAAATTCCTTCACTCTGCGTCTCCCACCCAGTTCAACTTGGAAAGATTCTTTCTTCACTGGATTTTCCCCACAGCGATAACCCTACCCAGGATGCTCAACAGTGTGACCCTGGCCTGCTTGGTCTGGTTTTGCTCTCAGGCCACATGGTGTCACTGTTGAAATGTAGACAATATATTCCCTTGTGCCTCTTCCCTTCCCCATACAGCACTGCCGGCCCACTGCTGAACAGCTACCCTGGGGTGGCCCATTATCCTCACGAAGAGAGGTCTGGAGAGCCAAGCTGGGCACCTCCCAGGATTTCCCTGGAGACGGAGGCTGGGGGAGCTTCACAGACTTCATGTCCACAGCAAGAGGGGACACCAGAATCACAGCCACTTTCTCCCAGCCTGCGGTGCCTGATTCCAAAGGCCTCTCCAGGGCAGTCTCAGCCACTGTGTGCCTGGGCTACTCTTCTGCCGCCATTCCTCCCCTAGAATGAGGGAAATCCTAGCTCAGGCCCAGAGTGTCCTGACTACCCACAAGATGCCGAACTCATAAGGAGTTGAGGGTGCAGGTTTTACATCCTCCAGCAGCCCAGGTCCAATTCCCAGCTCCCACATGACAGCTCACATCTGTCTGCAACTAATTTCAGGGAATCTGACACCCTCTTCTGCCCTCTGTGGGCACCAGATACACATATGTTGAACAAGCATCCATGCAGACAAAACACATAATTCTTAAATTAAAAAAAAATAATAAACTACAGCTTAGGCAGGTTGGGTATCTGTGAGACTCCCCTCCATCTCTCGGATGGTTGGGTGGGAGGGCAACATTCCCTGTGGAATGAAGGACCCCACCACAGGAAGCACAGGGTCCAGCTTTCTGTCAGTCCTGATATGCCCTAGAGTTTTCATGGAGCCGGGAAGAGCACCAAATGATTGTTATCTGCCTGGATGATGGCTGTAGACAGCCTGTACCTTTACACAATCCCACCTCCTTTTCAGGAGCAAAGTGAAACAGGTTTTTGTTCCTTGAAACTGGAGCACTGGGGCAGAGCCCGCCTAAACCCAGTACCACAGCAGCAGCTCATGTCCCCTGGGACGCTACTTTAAGCCCCTTTCAAACTGAAACAGTTTGCCAAAGAGTCTCAGCTCATTCTGGGGGACATGTGAAACTATTTAGTTTTTCCAAATAACGCTCACCGACTGCATTTTATCAACCCCAATCCTGCTACTTACAAATATTCCAGGCAAGAGAGTCTTCCTGAATGATACCATTCCCATAGTTCATTTAAACAACTACAATATTATAGTGAGGATATTTTCATACTCGTGGATTTTTTTGATTCTCTAAAATGGAAAGTCTACTCTGGAAGGAACTCCTGTAAAGTGAGTCCTCAGCCTCCAAAATCTAGAGACACCATTACCCCACACACTAAGCAATTCAATGGGCTAAGAGATAATTCCAGAAATGCTCATTTAAGCATTTTGATAATATAAATCTTCTTGCTTGCTTTTTGAGATGGGGTCTGCTATGTAGCCCATGTTGGCCTTGACATTATAATCCTCCTGCCTCAGATTCCCAAGTGTTGTGATTATTAGAGTGTGCCACTATGCCAAGCCGTAGTTGGATGGTGAGTGTTCCCCCAAGGCCCTTGGTTTAAAGGCTGTAGTGCTCTTGAGAGGTGATGGTACCTATAGTGGTGGGGCCCAGTGGAAGAAGTTAGGCCTTGGGGGATTTCCTACACAGCCCACTGTGCTTCCTGACCACCTCCAGGTGCACTGCCTCTTCCAGCACACCCTTCTGCCGTAATGTACTGGGCTAGCCCAGCCCCAAAGACCATGAACAGAAACTGTAAGACCTCTGAAGCTGTGAGCCAAAGGAAACCCTTCTACCTTCTACCTTGATGGTTTCAGGCATTCTGTCACAGTGTCATTAACACAAACTCCACTGGAACAATTACTAGGGAATGGTGTGATACTGCTCGGCTGACAACTAATTTCTCTATGTGATTGTCCTCTGTTTCTCAGTTAGGGGAACTCTTGTTTGTTTTGTGACAGGGACCTACTCTAGCTAAAACTGATTGCAAACTCACAATGATCCTCCGGCCTCAGGCTCCAGAGTACTGAGATTACAGGAGTGAGCCAGCACACTCAGCTTTGACTTGCTTACTGAGGTTCTTCTTTCTAAGGCCTGTCCCTGCGGACAGAATATGCCTTTCTCCCCTTCTGGTCTCCCATATCCTAAACGTCTATTTTCTAAGATTTACTTTATTTTTAATTATGTGTATATGTGGGTATGTGCGCATGTGAGTACAGGTGCCCATGGAGCCAGAAGAAGACACTGGATCCCCTGGAGCTGGAGTCATCTGATGTGGGGGCTGGGGACCGAATTCAGTTCCTCTGCAAGAGCAGTATGTGCTCTTAACTGCCAAGTCATTTCTCCAGCCCTTAAATGACTGTTTTTAATATAACAGAGAATATTGCCATTTTAATTGTGCCATGGAAAAGAAAGGAGGGGAGTTGAGAGAGAATTTACAGGAATAAAGCTATCATGGGTAAAACTTTATGGTATGTGGGGCTGGGGGCAAAGTACCTACTGTGGAAGCATGAAGATCTGAGCTTAGATACCCAGCACCTATCTAAATGCATGACAGCATACTCCGCACTCTTGGGATAGGGGTGGTGTAGAGGCAAGGAGATCCCAGAACTCAGGCTGGGAGCTTGTAAAAGCGGGTAATAGCAGGAAGAGCAAGAGACCCTGCCTCAAAGCAAGGTGGGAAGAAAAACAAACTCCCAAAAAGTTGTCCTTTGACTTCCAAGTGTGTACTGTGATCTGTGCACAAGAGCACACACACACCATGTTAATTAATGAAAAGAAAAATAAGATGGAAAGCAATAGAGAACATCCAGCATCAACCTCTGGCCTCCATAAACACACCCATGGGTGAGCATATATGCTTGAATACACACACACACACACACACACACACACACACACACACACACACACA
>CABHPR010105401.1:0-28728 GCA_902168415.1 Peromyscus melanophrys
TTTTTTTGGTTATGATAAAGATAAATTAGATATGAAACTTTAGACTCGCAAATATAGGATAGATAGAATACTTTCTTTAATTTTGCCAAATACAAATAGACTAGATATTATAACTGTAATCCTTGCTTGATAACTGTTTTGTTATATGTAATTTTACTATGCTAAAGTTAAACTCTTCCTTTTTGATTAGACAGAAAAGGGGAGCTGCTGTGGGATGTTCTGTATGCTGTTAATGTGTTGCTCTGATTGGTTGATAAATAAAAAACTGATTGGCCAGTAGCCAGGCAGGAAGTACAGATGGGATAAACAGACAAGGAGAATTCTGGGAAGAGGAAGGATGAGTCAGGAGACACTAGCCTCCTGTCCAGGGAGCAGTATGAAATGGTACAAAGGTAAAGCCACGAAACACGTGGCAACATATAGATTAACATAAATGGGCTGAGTTTAAGTGTAAGAGCTAGTCAGTGGTAGGCCTGAGCTGATGGCTGAGCAGTTTTAATTAATGTAAGCCTCTGTGTGTTTACTTGGGTCTGAGCGGTTGCGGACCTGGTGGGACACAGGAAATCTTTCAGCTACAGAAGCATGTAGGGCAAAAACTACACAGTTAAATTAAGTTGTGGAATCCAAACAATGAATCTCCTAGCAGTTGAGAGTAGAGTGATGACCATTAGAATGGTTAATGTGGGAGAGAGGGGAAAGGCTCATCAATGGCTCCTAAATTACAGCTGAACAGGAGTAAAAAGATTCACTGTACAGTTGCCCAGTAGGGTGACTATATAAAGTGATAACACACTGTACATTTAAAACAGCTACACGAAAGATTTTGAATGTTCATTTGTACCAGAACAAAATGATAAATGTTTAAGGAGATAGATGTATTAACTGAATTTGAATATTATATAATATAAACACACATGGAAACAACACGTGTCCCATAAATATGTACAACTTTAATAAGTTTAAATGTAAACACTTAAGGCCAACCGGAGAATATTCCACCTACATAATTTAAATACTTAAGTTGATAAGGATTAAAATAGGTTCGTTTTTAGCTGACAAATTATTGTAAAAATACTGGTTTTATTTTCACACATAGTATTTAATGAGTATTATTATAAGATACAACTAATTGACTTTACCTACTAACTACTCTCAGAATTACTTGCTTTTTCAAAAGTAAATGATATAGAGCAATCTATAATTTCAATAAATACCTACTCTTTTACTTCAATATTAGAACAGTATCTGTATGTGTTATTATTTATTATATTGAGGTTTTTGTTTGCTTGATTTTTCCAAAAAACTGGTTAATTCATCTTCAAGTCAGGCTGAGGTATCTCTCCCCATATTTCATCTTCAGATGCAGCTGAAGATTGGGTGCTGCCAGTAACTGGAATCATTCTTATTTTTTTCCAGCTTGTTTTTGAGCTGGATTAAGCATTTCATGTTTTCACCTTTGACCCTGATTCTGAACTGTTTAACCTCTTTGATATAGTTGTCATTTGGTTTTCTGTGTCTTTTTTTCTTTTTGAGTATATTTCTAAGTAGGCTAGAAGTTGTCCTTTGGACTCCAGTACTTTCTGTGACTACTGCTGAGGGGCTGGGGTCTGACCTGGGTGAATGGGGCAAACTGTCATTAGACTTTTTTTTCTTCTTTGCTGAAATCCAAACTAAATAAAACAAATACTATCTATACCATTATGTATATTAACTTTAAAGCAGTGGTCTTTGTCCCAGGGCTCAGAATTCTTTGGGGGAATAAGGAATCCATTTGGGGACTGAATTAAAAATCAATAGACTGTCCCTAAATGTCAGAAGCAAACAATGAGACTCCATAACAAGCTTTAAGCCATAATTTACAACTTGTGTAAGTCTAGAATATTTACAGTATTGTTCTAGGGTGCAGTCTTGCACATATAGACACACACACAGAGGAGTTAGGAAAGTTAATTGCTGGCTTAAAAATCAATACAGAAGTCCCAGATTCATTAATATTGCCATATGAAAATGCTGTTTTCATGTGCTTAATGCAGGCACAGCAGAATTTAAAAAATGTTGTAATTTACTCATCACAACTAACAGCCCCAATTAGGTAGAAGTTTCTGACTCAAAAAATTTTGTGTTGACACCCAAAGTGTAAACAAAAACAAGATTAATGATTTTTTTTTTAAGATTTATTTTTAACTAGCATATGTGTGTGTCTGTGTGGGACATGTGTGCTCATGAGTGCAGATGCCATAGTGACCAGAGGTGCTAAATCCCCCTGGAGCTATAGTTAAGGGCAGTTGTATGCTGCATAATGTGGTGCTGGGAACCAAACTTAGGTCCTCTTCAAGAACAGTTATACACTCTTAACCACTAAATCCACTAAGCCGTCTGCCAGCCCATGAATTTATTAGCCATTAATAAATACATGCCAAGTTCTATTGGCATATTTAACTAAATATTGATAGCTGCTAATATATTTCATTATATGAATTCAGTCTCATTCAACTTATGACAGACTTTGATTTCAATTAAAGGATTCAAACATATTGTTGAAATAAGGGTTTTATTATGCTGTCTGGATTAGTCTCAATCTCCTGGGCTCTCTTAAATATCTTGGACTATGCACATGTCCATTGTGTGCAGCACATGCATATTAATTTCTGGCAAATGTTAGAAATTTAGGAAGAATATTCTTCTTAGAAAAGATAAAACTTAGCTGGGCAATGGTAACACACACCTTTAATCCCAGCACTCGGGAGGCAGAGCCAAGCAGATCTCTGTGAGTTCAAGGCCAGTTTGGATTACAGAGCAAGATCCAGAACAGGCACCAGACATCAAAACTACACAGAGAAACCCTGTCTCGGGAAAAAAAAAAAAGGATAAAACTTAAAATAAACTACAATGTATAAAATATTTGTGGAAGCTGCCACTCAGTATAAGATTTTATTTTCTTTAAAAATAATAAAAATTTAAAACAAGAGAATGTCTGTGAACAATAAGTGTAATTCCAATAGATACCTGTGTTATTTCTGTCATTTTAGTCATAGTAAAATTGATTTTCAATGTGAATAATTGAAGTAGATTATTTTGGTATTGTGTTGGGACAGGCTCTCATGTAGCCCACACTGACTTTGAGCTCACTATGACCTTGAATTCATGGTGGTCCTGCCTCCAAAGTACTCAGATTAAAGGTGTTTGCCACTGTGTCGGGCTTTAAAAATACAGTTCTCTGAGTCAGAGAGGTTGCTCAGTGGGTAGAGGCATTGTCTCTGAGTTTGATCCTGGATCCCACATGGTGGAAGAGAGAAACAGCTGCCCATACTTTTCCTCTCCACGTGAGCTGCAGCAGAAGGGAACACTCTAACATGAAAATGAATGTTGAAATCATTACATCTCTCAGAACCTGCTTTGTAGCAGGCTGAACCAGAAGAATCATTTTGAACTCGAGTTCAAGACCAGTCCGGTCAGACAGTAAAGTGCTGTGGATGACTGATTGATAAATAAAACACTGATTGGCCAGTAGCCAGGCAGGAAGTATAGGCAGGACTAGCAGAGAGGAGAATTGAGAG
Organism: Peromyscus melanophrys; assembly: GCA_902168415.1. Lineage (NCBI taxonomy): Eukaryota > Metazoa > Chordata > Mammalia > Rodentia > Cricetidae > Peromyscus > Peromyscus melanophrys. The sequence goes on from CABHPR010105401.1 coordinate 3,558, forward strand.
AACAGGAAGGCAGAGAGGAGGAGGAGCCACCCTGCCGTCCAGGAAGCATCATGTAAAGGCAGCAGTTAAAGCCACGGAACACGTGGTGACATATAGATTAACAGAAATGTGCTGAGTATAAGAGTAAGAGCTAGACAACGGTAGGCCTGAGCTAATGACAGAGTAGTTTAAATAATATAAGCGTCTGTATGTTTATTTTATAAGTGGGCTCCAGGACTGCCAGGGCTTGGCGGGACCCGGAGAGAAAAACTCTAGCTACAGTGAAGTCCTGTTTTGAAATAAATGAGATCTACATGAACAACCTGGACGTGAGTGGGGGTAATGAAGGGCAAGTTTCGAGGGAATGAGAGCTTAGGGGAGCGGGAGATCCCAGCTGGATCAAGAACAGAGAGGGAGAACAAGAAATAAGAGACCATGATAAATGAAGACCACATGAGAATAGGAAGAAGCAAAGTGCTACAGAAGTCCACAGAAATCCACAAAGATACCTCCACAATAGACTACTGGCAATTGGTGAGAGAAAGCCCAAACTGATCTACTCTGGTGATAGGATGGCCAAACACCCTAATTGTCAAGCTGGAAATCTCAATCAATGACTGAGGGAACCGGATGCAGAGATCCATGGCCAGGCCCCAGGTAGAGCTCCAGGAGTCCAATTGGTAAGAAAGAGGAGGGTTTGTATGAGCGAGAATTGTTGAGACCAAGGTTGGAAAAAGCACAGGGACAAATAGCCAAACGAATGGAAACATATGAACTATGAACCAATAGCTGAGAAGCCCCCAACTGGATCAGGCCCTCTGGATAAGTGAGACAGTTGATTAGCTTGAACTGTTTGGGAGGCATCCAGGCAGTGGGACTGGGACCTGTCCTTAGTGCATGAGCTGGCTGTTTGGAACCTGGGGCTTATACAGGGATACTTGGCTCAGCCTGGGAGGAGGGGACTGGATCTGACTGAACTGAATCTACCAGGTTGAACTCAATCCCCAGGGGAGTCTTTGCCCTGGAGGAGATGGGAATGGGGGTGGGCTGGGGGGGGGGGAAGCAGTGAGGGGGCAAGAGGGGAGAGGACAAGGGAATCCGTGGCTGATATGTAAAATTAAATTAAATTATAAAATAAAATTTAAAAAAAGAAATAAATAAGTACAAGTAAATAAATAAACATAAAGAAGCGATTTTCTTCTAGTGGTCCATTTTTCATTTTATGGTACTCAAGTCCCATATTCTTAAATATTGGTGCATAAAAATACAGGATACAGAAAATTTGCTTCCAATGCAGTAATTTAAAAGGCTTCTGCAATATTTCTAGGTTATGTTTTAGGATTGTATATCGATTAGAAGATGAATTTCTCCATTTTATCTATTATGTTCTTGGGCATTTAGCACCGGAAAGAAGAATGAGAAATACATTTGTTCAGAATGAGTTACATAAGATACACAGGTCAGCAGAAGTGAAGCAGGCAGGCAGGACGTTTGGAATGGTACCAACTATTATTGTCTGTGAATTAGTCTGTTACTTAACAAAGGGTTAAGCCTCACATTGATCTGGAAAGGACAGTGAACTGTGCATACTCTGCAGCCATCTCCTCTCCGTGTGTATAAACTGTGTGCTGTGCAGAACTGAGTTCTTCATGAGACACTTTTATGAAGAAGGAAACCCCACTTTCAGCTTCCTGCTACTGACTTGCAATTGTATCATATCAAGATGGGGAAAACTGATTTTCTTTCCTTTTCTCTTAATATGCCTGTAGTAGATTTAGTAAATACCAAGTAGATAAAGATGGATTAGTAGTGACCGGATGATGTAAAAGCACCCCAATTAGATATGTATCTAGATATTGTTAACCTGTTTATTAAATACAGCTTTATCCGTTTGTTCTTTCTGCTGTGTGTCCTTCCAAAATCCCACACGTCTGTCTTAGGTTAGTATTTCTAAACAAGTTTTCATTTTTACATGCTTTTGAAATTTATGTCAATAGAACTGTACTGTATTTTCTTCTATGATTAATTTTAGTTCAGCATTAAATCACTGAGACTTGTATTTTGACATACCTAGGTTTAACTCATTTTTTTCACTGCTGTAGAGTTTATCAAGTAATAACACAAAGCTTGTAATTCACCCTTTCATTGATAAGCGTGTGGATGGTGCCATAGTTCCAGTCTCCAAAAGGCCTGTACACTGTACTCTATGGTGGGGACAGCGGGAGCTGGTGGAACCTGAGAGATGTGGCCTGGTGGGAAGTCTTCAGGTCACTGGGAGAATGCCCTCAAAGAGGATTGTGGGGTTTTGTATCCTCTTCACTCTTGGTTTTGTTTCTGGCCCTGAGATGGTAGAATGAACTCTGCTCCTTCTTGCCTTGCTGTGCTGTTTTCCACAGGCCCAGACGGGGTCATCAGTGATGGGACCACCACAAGAGAGCCAAGCACACCATTTCCCTTTATAGGTCATCTCAGGCAAGTTGTAGTTCTGATGGACAGCGTGCTAGAGGTGAGTTTCCTTCTTATTCCAAAAGTATTGCTGCAAATATTCTTTTCCTTTTGGTGCATTTGTCAACAATTTTTCCAGGAGGGTACTGGGGTAGGAGTGGGGATATAAAGGGTAAGATAGGTGCATCTTTAATGTGATGACATGATATCAAGCTTTCACCTGAAATCTGTCAACACTAAAGCTCACTGTTGATAATACCCATTGTGTTTGAGTTTTTCGCAGTACTGTGTAAAATGGAATTCTTAATTTTATTTTCTTGATGGTTGATAAGCTTCCTTTTTAGTGAATGGAAGTTAAATCCCATTGAAGGCTTTTTCTGCATCAGTGAAAATAATACAGTATTGTTCTGCTGTAATCTATTTATCTGCTGAGTTTTATTAGTTAATTTATAACTATGAGAGAAACCCGAGCTGATCATGAAATATTATACTTCCCATATAATCACTGGATTTGTTTGCTAATGCCTTATTTTTGAGCTTTGGTCATGGCCGTTCTTGTTCTTTGCTGCACTGTCCTTGTTGATTTGTTTTTTGTTTCAGTGCTGAGAATGACACTCAGGCCCAGTGAACACCAGGCAAACACTCTGTCACTGAGCTGAGCTACATCTCCAGTCTCCATTGTCAGATTTTTGTATCAAGGCTCTACTAGTCTCTTAAATGAATTTGGATTTTAATATTTGCTATTATTATAATAACTGCAAAAGATGAAAACAGTGTAAGTTTGTAGAATTTGTTAGGTAGTATCATGTTTGTATCCCCTTCATGGAGTAAGTCTGGGATTCAGAGTCCCCTTATCTAATTATTATAGAATTATTCAAAATTTATGTTTTTTTAACACATCAATTTCTAGTTGATTTTAAGTGTCTCAGAATTTTCTCCATTTCCCTTTAGTTTTAAATAAAGTTGTTAGAGCATCCTATTATATATTTAATCTCAATAGCTGAAATCACATGTGCTTCATTTTTACATTTATGTATACTCTCTTAACTAAAATTACCCAGAGTTTTGTCAAGATCATTAATTGAATATATTTTTGCTCTACTGATATTCTCTATTGTGCTTTAATTTTCTGATTCATTCTCTTTTGCTTTTGTTTTCTTATTCTCACTAGTACTCTCCTTTTAACTAATTCAGTTATTTTTCTAAATACTCAACTGAATATTTAGCTTATTTTCTTCTCAGAATTACTTTTTAACAATGTGACCATGTTAATGCTACAAATTTTTTACACCAAACTTCTTAATTTGACCACATAAGTTTTGAAATGGAGTATTCTAAAACTTCCATCATGATATCTGTGATGATTAACACTGACAATCAATTTGACAGAGTTATTGAAAAAACAAATGTCTGAAGGATTTTTGAGTATAGACTAACTGAGGTGAAAGAATCATCCTAAACGTGGGAGGTGTCATTCCATGGCTAAGGTCCTACTCCATGAATGAGAAAATTGCTGAGTACCGCCACTTGCCTGATTCCTGACTGTGGATGGAATGTGATCAGCTGCCTCACACTCCTGCCACTGTGGTGCATTGCACCCTGAAACCGGGAGCCAACATGATCCTTTCCTTTCTCGAGTTTCTTTTTCAGGAATTCCCTAAAGCAACAAATGAGTAACTAATAACATTTTGTTTGATAGATTTGTGATTCAGATATCAGGCTTGTGATTTTTAATGTTATAATTGTATCATCAAAAGTAGTTTAGATATTAAAATATTTTGAATTTTGTTTGGATTGCTTGCCTGGCACAAGCTTCATTTTAAAGAATAAGTAGTATATCTGTCCTGAAAAGTATGGATTATTCTTCAGTTCTTGGTTATAATACTGTACAATGTAAGAAAAAAATACAATCTAAAAGAAAAAGGCTTTATTTTTCCAGTTGGAAATAAGTGAAGAAATTTTCTTCCTTTCTCCTCCCCCCACCAAAATAACTTTATGAAACTTGCTAATTACAAATAAGTTTCTCAATTCTCAAGAGTAAGTGTACATTACCTTTGGAAGACTAGATTGGTCTTTAATCAGAATCAGGGATGTCTTTCTCAAGGAAAGGAATGGATACCATCTTTGATATACAGACATCCGGGAGGCAGCATCCTCTATCCAGGTATTGGTAGGAGGGCAGGAGCCTAATTTGAGGAACTCTTTGCTCCAACTTGCAAAACTACCAACTACTTAAAGGATATGAGGAGTTTGTTCTTTCCTTGGACCAGGTCAATTTCCATATCTTTACATTATCAATTTCTACTTGATCTGGTCACTGTGGTGGTTCGAATAAGAATGGCTCCCATAAGCTCATAAATTTGATTGCTTGGTCATTAAGGAGTGGCACTACCTAGGAGAGATTAGGAGGTGTGGTCTTTGTTGGAGTATGTGTGGTCTTAATGGAGGAAGTATGTCACTGGGGATAGGGTTTGGGATTTCAAAGGCCCAAGCCAAGCCCAGTGTCTCTCTCTTCTTGCTACCTGCAGATCCAGATATGGAACTCTAAGCTACTTTTCCAGGACCATGTCTGCCTCTGTGCCACCATACAACCAGCCATGCTGATAATGGACTGAACCTCTGAAACTGTAAACCAGCTCCATTTAAATGCTTTCCTTTATAGGAGTTGCTGTGGTTATGGTATCTCTTCACAGCAATAGAACATTGACTAAGACAATCACTGTATTTTAACATTGTAATTTTAATTAATATTGTTATTATTCTTGAAACAATACAGGATTAAACTATATTTACACAGCATTTACATTGTATTAGTTAGTATAAATAACATAGAGCTGAGTTAAAGTGTATGGATGAGTACAAGGTACATGAAATGCTGTGCCAGTTGGCATGAGGGCTTGAGTATTCACGGACTTCAGTGTTTGCAAAGGTCTCCAGATACTTTAATTTTTTCCATATTTTACATGTTTTTAAATCTTCATTTTTTTGGCACTTTTCCCCTTTCACTTTCTTTTGAATCTACTGGCTGTCTTTCTGCTAGTATTGAAGTTACATACTCTATAGTGTGTTGACAGTCACATTAATGATTTCAACATGTGTATCTAACAAAACTAGATCTAAAATTGAATATTTTTGCATTAATCCAAAAATATGATTTGTGAAATATTTTAATTTACATTACTCTTCTGACTCACAAGGTTTTGTTGTCTGGGTTTTATTTATATTTCTATATTGTGCTCCTAAACATGTATTGTATAGTGTAGACTTGACCATGCTGAGATTTTTGTGGCTACTGTTATCCTTTCTGTACCTCTGTTTTATCAGGAAATGATTTTACTTTCTGTCTGAGGGAGGGAAATTCTGTAAATGTTCCATAGTAAGGGGTTAGTGGCTGCATTAAATTTTTTTTTTTTAGTTTGAAAGGTAGTTATACTGACATATAATATAAATTGATAATATTTTTATATGTATGAGATAGGTACTCTAAAGACAGTATTCTATCATGTGATGCAAGTACATGAGGCATAATCTAGATATTCAGAATGGAGCAATTGGCAGGTATTCCCAAATATAAAAGAACTCAGATAATACAAACCTGATAAGGCTATATTAGGGAGAAAAAGGGGTTGATCCTGAGCCAAACCATGAAATAAAATAGATGTAGGGGTGAATGTATCATGGAAAAATGACCAGGGCACAGTGGCTTCAATGAAATACTAAGTTGAGCACACTAGAGTTAGAGCAGTGACCATGTGACACACTGAGCCAGTGCAGCTAAAATTCTAAGAGATCAGAGTAATTAGGAAAGAGCCAAGATTCTCTTTCAGAAAAATGGAAATTGACAAATATAGAAAAAAAAAGGTTATAAAAACTAAATAATGGCAAATGGATTTTTTTGTATCTCATTCTTGCCTTTAACTTTGGCAGCTTTCTTAAGAAATAAAATTTATTGTGGAAAAGAAAAACTGATTTGTAATGCAACTATTGTTTTCTATTATGTCAGCTAAGTAAATTAAATTGAATGTTTTCTTAGAGTGTGCCTTATTGTCTTATTTTCACAAAAAGCTTATTCTCTTTACTTTATCAACTAGTTTTTGTGTATGTGTGTTGGATGAAACTTGAGAAAAAGTCACTAAATATTAATTAAAATAGTTATTTCCATATAATTAGATTTAGAGTTAATTTTAGCCTTACCATTTATTTTCTCAGAATTATTTAAAAATTTAAATTATGAACAAAAGTCAATGTATAAACGATGGATTATTTTAAAGAAAATTAATGTGATGAGATTAGTAATTGAATGTATTAACATACTTTTAAATTAAAAATTAAAGACAGAAGATTTTTCTCTACAAGTTTTTGTTTTGTTTTGTTTTGCCCCACAGTGTCTATATGGAACAAATTTTCTGAGCTTTTAATGGGGGTTTAGCTGGGCATTGCTTTTTCTTGTATCTAGAGTTTCAAGCATAGCTGTGATTGACAGGGATATTGATTCATGCTCCTGTCCTCTGGGTTTGCCTTCTTCCCGTAACTGCTGTTGATGTCTACAGCTCTTGTGCCCACTTACAGATGCTTCCCCTGCAATCCTTTCACCTACTTTTCTTAACTCCTCCAGTAGCTCTTCCATCCTTATTTGAGAAAGGTCTAGGAACCTCTAAAATCTGAATCTCAAATATCTTCAATTCTTGTCTGGGCTGAATCCACGGCTAACGGAAATGTGTCCTGCTGCTGTCTGTGCATTTTCACATCATCTCTATAATTTAAAAAGATGAATGAGTTAAAATTGATATGTTATGAAAGTGCATGTTTTTAAGAACCTATAAATAAAATTATTCCTATAAACTTCTCAGATGGATGAACTAGAAAAAGAAATATAGATTTTAATGTCAAGGCCAATTTGGTTTGCTTCTATTTGTCTACTTTCCAAAGTTCAATAATTGGCAGGTGTTTTCATCTCTTGATTTTCATTTTTTTTTACATCTGTAAAGTGAAGATTATAATGGCTATGTCATAGTATTTTCGTGGGAATTCAGTGTGCTGATATGTGAAATATATATCCTTATTTGTAGATGTAACCAACCGCCTTATTAAATAAGAGACACAGAGCCAATGTAAAGATGAAAGCCAAAGAGGTCAGAGCTAAGAGTCTTACCCGCTTTTCCGCCAGCTAGCCTCTCCCGCCAAGAGACCTCTCCGAAAAGGGGAGTTACTTCCTGTGTGTTTGCCTATAAAGAGTTCTTGTTCTTCCTTCTCATTGGTTGTAAACCCAACTACATGACTGCCTCGTCACTGCCTCTCTGTACAGACCTCCAGGTCTTCTATGGTTGGTATTGAGATTAAGGACGTGTGTCTCCAATGCTGGCTGTATCCTTGAACACACAGAGATCTACCTAGTTTTGCCTGCTGAGTGCTGGGATTAAAGGCGTGCACCGCCACGCCTGGCTCTCGCTATGGCTTGCTAATAGCTCTGACCCCTAGGCAACTTTATTTATTAACATACAAATAAAATCACATTTCAGTACAAATAGAATACCACTATACTTATTATTAGTTTTGAACTTATAAATCTAAAGTTGAGTTCCTTTGCAAACTATTAATAAAAACTAAGTGAAAGTAGGTAATTTTTTATTTTTTAGATTTATCTATTTTTATGCACAAGAGTGTTTTGTCTTCCTTTATGTATGAGTACCATGTGTATGCCTGGTTCCTTGAGAAGTCAGAAGAGGGCATCACATTGCCTGGAACTGGAATTATACCTGGTTGTGAATAACCATGTTGATTCTGGGAACTGAACCCAGGTCCTCTGCAAGCGCATTACATGCTCTTAAGTACTGAGCCATCTCTCTAGCCCCTAAGTAATTTATTTTATTCTTTAACTGTTTTTAACTTCTACTGCAATGTTGAATTTTTTTTAGGTTTAGGCTAATAACCTACATTCTAATTGAAAATGAATATGTATGTGGACTTATGGCCAGTTATAATTCTCTTTTGTAGATGGAAGAACCAAGACAAGGAAGACTATCCCTCTACTTTAATATTTTTCATGGTAAATTTCCCTCTTCTTTAGAAATCTCCATCAGTAACCTTATAAGTACATAGAGAGACAGTTTGCTATAATGGTTAAGAATAAAGAATTATTAAATAAATAAAGGCAGAGGCAGGCGGATCTCTGTGAGTTCAAGGCCAGCCTGGGCTACAGAGTGAGTTCCAGGAAAGGCACAAAGCTACACAGAGAAACCCTGTCTCAAAAGACCAAAAAAAAATAATTAGAATCAAATGGCATAAGTTTATATCCGTTTATACTTTTATGAGATGTGTTGCCATGAGCAAGTTACTGACCCTCTCTCTTGGATTCCTATCTGATAAATAATCAAACCATTTCTTACAGATTTCTTGTGAAGATTAAATGAATCAGTTTTGTGAAGAATTTAGAATATTTTATGAGATTATACCTGGGAGGAAAAGAGTGTATCTCCAAGGAAAGCCCACTATTATATTAGTTTGACATTAAAAATGATTAAAAATTTTGAAGTATATAAAATAAGCATTAATTAATTCTCATTAATTTATTGTTTGATAATTTTATACAAGCATATAATACACTCTAGTCACACTCATTCCTGCATCCTCTCCCATCCTCTTGGCACCCCTGCAAGTTCCCCTCCCCATTCATATCTTTTTGTTGCTCTTGTTTAAGTTTTGTGACCAAGGCCACTAGTGTGGGCATAGATGTGAAGATATCCACTTGAACATGAGTGGCTACATCACTAGTGATAATGACTCCCTCTTCTCCAGCATCCCTTGATTACCATTCCATCCCATAAGTGAGCCTAGACCTCATGAATTCCTCCTCTGTCTATACCTAAGTGTTCACTGACTGTCATATACAGGCCTTTTCAGGTGGCTGTAGCTGTTGTGAGCTCATAAATGCCACCGCCATATCATGTTCCCAAGACAGTGTTTCTTGACCCTCCTCTCTATTGTCTGGTTCTTACATTCTTTCAGTCCGCTTTTCTACAATGTTCCTTGAGCCCTGGATGGGTGATATGGATGTTCCATTTAAGGCTGAGCACACAACCATCACTTGTTTCCAGTACCTTTGCTAACCATGAATCTTTGCATTAACCAGTGTTTAGTGCAAAGAGTAACTTATTTGATCAAGGCCTAGGATAGTACTAATATATGGGTATAAAACATAAATATTTAGAAGGCAATTGGACAGTAAGTGTCCATTTAGTTAAAAAAAAAGTAGTAGGTTCACATCTAGTGCCTATGACTTCCCTAGTCATGGGCCTTTGACCAAGTCCACAGCATGAACTTTTTCCAATGAATGGACTTTAAACTCAATTGGAAATTATTTTTTTGCTCCAAAAACAATTACGCCACTGTTGCACCAGTAAGTACCTTTGGCCAGCTGATATTGTGAAAAGTCCAAAGGTGAGAAAGACCATTGTTATCTTCTCTTGTTCAGCTGCTGCATAGCAGCTTTTGGCAATATGAAGTTTAGCCAGCGGAAGGGAAGCTTTGATTGCCCTTTCTCTTTCAGCATGGCTTCTCTGTGTTCCACAACCAAGGTGTGTAATATCTTCAGCAATCTGCTCTCACTCTCCAGTTTTGGTGGGCAACCAAATATAATCAAGTTTTATTTATTTATTTATTTATTTATTTATTTATTTATTTATTTATTTATTATTTATTGTTTTGTAGTCTCTCTCCTCACATTTACTGTAACCCCTTACATTTGTAGTCATAGATTCATGCTGCTCTCAACTTTGGTTAGAGAAGCTTATTATTACAGTGGATAGTGGTTAATACAGAGATTCGGAACTATTTAACATGCTGAGAATAAGGCAGTGTGAGTGCTGAGCTCACACTGTGAGGGGACTTACGTATCACCTTTCCCCCCTATCTGGAGGACAAGGAGGGATACAGTGTAATGCTGTACTCTATACATGACATGCTATTGTGCACAGGAACTCACAGCAGCTGTGCTTATCAGCATAAGATATGCATATTATGAATATTGTCGAAGAAGGTCTCCTGTGGGCTTTCATCATTCTTCACAATTATAAAGCATCCACAGAGCAAGAAACACTGAAGTGAAGGATGGTTTTATTGTTATGATATTCAGTCTGCAAAAGAGAATTGTACGTGACCAGAACTACACATTCCTCTTCAATATGAACATTCTTCTTCCATAATGCTTAAGTGCCCAATGGAAGAGAACGATAATTGATAACCCCTAAGGGCATGCAGAGGAATTCATCTGCAGAAGTCTATGTTAATCTATGTTCATTGTTTCACTGTTCATGATAGTCAAGATATGGGACCAGTCTAGATCTCCATCAACAACTGAATGGATAAAGAATGAAATTTTATTCAGCTATAAAGAAGAATGAAATAATGATGCTTGCAGAAAAATGGTTAGAGCTAGAGCTTGTTATGTCAAGTGAAATAAACCAGACTTATGAAGACAAATACCACATTTTTCCATGTGTGGAATTTAAACATTTATGTGTGCAGGCACACACACACACACACACACACACACACACACACACACACACACACACAGAAGTAGAGGAGGACAATTAGGCAGAAGGACGATGTCTAACAAATGTTCACTATATACTTGGGCTTCAGAAGGAACCATCTGTTGTTGAGGAGATTACAATGAAAGGCGGGAGATAAGACAACACATGAAAAGATACACAGCTGTGACCAAGTCTAGGCCGATGCTCAGTTTTCTGATTTCTTTTCTGTGAAAGTTCAGGGAACATGTCATTTGTTTCTAGGAGATAGTAGAAGACTACCTGAACAAACGTAAACTTTCATTTTAAGAATTTTAGGAAAAATTTTTTTAGGTTCCAAGTTCATGCGTGTATTGGAATTTGCAGGATCTCTTAAAAAAAAAACCTAGAAATAGATTTTCTTTTTCTCAGTCTATTCTGATCATGGTTTTCCTCCTTAACTCCTCCCAGATCCTCACCACTTCCCCATCCACACAAATCCACACACTTTCTTTCTCTATCTCATTAGAAAACAAATACAGATCAGCCCTGTAGCCAATTGGGCAGCAATGAGTAGGCACCAGGGCAGGTGTGTCCTAGCACCGTCCTGGGGAGATGTAAGTGATCAGCAGAGTTCACATCATGGGGCAGAATACTGTGAACCCATGAGCCCTGCAGCTTGGAGGCTACCTACCTGGAGCTGTTGAGACCTGTAAAGGAATATTCAGAGACTGAGTCACAACATGGGGGGGAAGAGGTGCAAATGGCCCAGGTAGGGGACAGATGAATGAAGGGGCATTCACAGGACCTTTGAGATTAAGATCAATGGACAGTTGGTGCTTTCCAAGCTGGAGAATGGGGGCTTTTCTTGAGAGAGAGCTTATCAGCTTTACCTGAAGGGCTAGCAATGGAGAACCTTTAGAAAAGATCACCAAAGGTGGCTGCCCCACATCATTCTGTGACTGCACATGTTTCTTCGGTTCAAATCTTTGTGATTTTTTGGTTCCACTAGGAACTCTGTCTACCTTATGCCCCTCACTTAGTTCCAGGTAACTAAGACCCTGACCTCCACTTTGCCCCTTTAGGCACGAGGAGGGACTAGACATTTCTCTGGTCTGGAAGACAGAAAAGAGATGTTCTCCACGGACATCACCACTGCCTCCTTTTCTGTTTAGTTTCAAGATTCATAATAAAGACTAATCTCTTCATTATAACAGTAAACCAAGCTCTTCTGCCCACTCTGGTCTCATCCTAACTTCCTGCTTCCTTCCATGTACCAAAGTTATCTTGGCTTCTCCTGGTTTGTCAGCTAACCAGATTGGTCTTGTCTTAGTAACTATTGAAATTATCAATACTGGTGTCTTCCACATATTTGGGGGGGCTCCTGTCAAAAGCACCACACTCCAGAGATGTTTACATTGAGCAAAGATTTGTGGTTTTAGCAAAGAAAAAGATTCCTTTTCACTTCCTGTTTTACTTTTCTTTATAGTACTTTTGTTTTCTGGAATAATAAAAGGTGTTTGTCTTTTTTTTCTGCTCATGTAATGTTTTCTATCATGGAAGACTCTTGAAGGCCAAGACTGTACTTCATTACTATTATACCTTCAGGAGCCAAAAGATATGGAGCTTAGAGTAGATGTTCAATAATACTTAGTAAGAATATTGGTTGAATAATCATAACAACTGTGTACTGCATTTAATTGCTGGCTAAGCGAAAAGGAAAAGCTTTAAATGGAATGTTTCCCTATTGATCACCTGAGTTTCATTTATGGAAGATTTGATTGTTATCACATTCTAAATCCCAGAATGTGGTCTAGTATGAACAGTTCTGCTAGAACATGAACAGTTCTTTAGTGGAGAAACAACAAAAAAGACTAACTGAAAATCATGAAGGGCTCAGAAACTCTGCTGGGAAGGAGCGTGGGTAGATTAGCTTTCCTGGGATGTCACTGGCAGATTAGCTCACTAGGAAGAAAGCCAAAGGGAAGAGAGCCTGCCCAGAAGCCTGCTGTAGTGAGGCCATGTGACATTCCTGTTGTCCTCAACTCCCTGGAAACAAGCAGAGGACAGAATCTGGACCAAGCTTCGGGCAAGCAAACAGGTGCAGAAGTGGCAGCCGGTGAGCAAGAACAGAGGAAGCAAGCCTTGGCCTCGAGTCTGTTGGAACTAACTATGGCAGTCTCAGGAAAAAGGCTTTGCTTCTGTTTGCCATGAGAACAGCAAGTGATCTATCTCCAGAGACCACACCCCTAGGAGACGACCTTTATTTTGTGAGCTCCACAACACACAATTTTCTCTCTGCTGTGATTATCTATCCTGACAATTACAGTGGCGCAGCGTGTGTGTTACTATGGAGATGAAAACAAGAGGGAGAAAAATGGTAGCTTTTTCTCCACTCTCTCTTACTTGAATTTGAATTCTCATTTGATCGCTGCATCCTATGCCTCTGCCATTTAAAAATATCTGCTTTGGATTTGGAATTTGGATTTCTTGCTTTATCAGTTTCTCAAACTTTTTAAATAATTTGTCCTATAGATCTGTGCTCCATGAGTGTCATTGCGTAGTAAACATTGGTAATTTGTTAATATTTCTGTCTCTGGTGACATATGAGTTGATGTATTTATATTTGGAAAGATTCTTTCTTACTAAAACATTACCTACCATGTCTTTTATCTTTTTATCCCCCATTAGAGTCATCTCCTCCTGTTTCTTGGCTTCCTTCTTTTCCTTCTCCTCCTTTTCTTCCTTTTCCTCTTCTTTCTTCTCTCTTTTTGAAGCAGGATCTTACTGTGCAGCACAAGCTAGCCTTGAACTTGAGATCCTCCTGCCTCAGACTTCCCAGCGCTAAGATTACCTTCAGGCCCATCTTCATGTTTTTCTTAAATCTAGTGGTTGAGATCACAGGCTTTCTGGAGCAGACCTTCTGCCCTTCACAAGCCCTTGGGTCTCTTCCCTGCTACACCAATTAGTGAATGACGTGATGACTGTGCCTCCATTCCCATCTTCGAAATGGGGAGCAATAAATCTGACCACATCTAGGAGAAAATACAAATAATCATGCAATAAAATGTATGTGGCTTCTATTATTGTTAATTAGTTAAATATTAAGGCTATTATTACCTTATAGGTCACAGCTTTTATGTTTTTTATTTGATATTTACCTCTATTCCTTAAATTTTGACCTACACATATGTCAAATTTTAGGTGTATTGGTTTATTCTTTAACTTTGCATTTCTCTCTTATGTTCTTGTGCACAGAAAGTCTCAATTTTTCAGAGGGCAGATTTCCACATGCAATCTCTAATTTTTGAAAGCATAGCATTTTTAATTTGTATTTCCACATCTCAACTTTAATTTGTATTTTCTGTCACAGTTCCTCAACCTGCTGCATGGCTTCAGTTTTCTCCTAGAGTAAGGAAACAAAAGCTGAAGAATTCTGTTAAGCAAATTCCCCTTTAAATGTTTTGGTAAACACTGTGGCACCTGTCAGTGGTACATCCATTATATTGCTGACTGTCTGAAGGTTTCTATTGCTGTGATGATACATCATGACCAAAGCAACTTTGTCAGGAAAGAATTTATTTGGATTATGCTTCCATATTACTGTTCATCATTGAAGGAAGTTACAGGCAGGGCAGGAACCTGGAGGCAGGAGCTGATGCAGAGGCCAAAGAGGGGGCTGCTTACCGACTTGCTCCCATGACTTACTCAGTCTGTTTTCTTAGACAAACTAAGACCACCAGCTCAAGGATAGCACCACCCATAATAGGCTGGATGCTCTACCATCAGTCACAAACTAGGAAAATGCCCTACAGCTGGATCTTATGGAGGCATTTTTTCAATTGAGGTTCCTTCCTTTCAGAGAGCTCTAGCTTGTGTCAATAAACTAGCCTGGATGCTGAGCAACCCCAAATGGATATACCACACTGAGCTTCTTTATTTACCACTTAGTAGATATTTGGATTTTTTTCAGGGTATTGGATATTAATAATGTTACTATGAGAATCCATCCATAACTCATAGGAAGTTATTATTTCTCTTGAAAATGTACCTAAAAATGGAATTGCTGGGCTCTACAGCCATTTTGAGCATAACTATTAAAGAAACTGACAAATGCTTTACAAAATGCATCTACCACTTTAATTTCCATAAGCCATGCTTGAGTATTCCAGTTTTGTACTTTTTTTCTAGTCTTTGCTATTTTTGACCTTGTTTAGAGACATCTTAGAGGCTTTGAAGTCATATATCATACTGGCTTTAGTTTTACATGTACCTTTTTAAACTAGTAAATCTTTGAGAAAATTACTAATCCTCACCAGCTCTCTAGGCTCTCCAAACTTTAATCTACTGCTTTCTGTTGTCTTAACAACAGATGTGGTCATCCCTTGTTCAGTCATTCATTGGTTCACTAATGGAACAGTGGTCAAGGGAATGACTGCTGTAGGCTATGGAATGTTCTAAGAAGAAGAAGAGGCAGAATTAAAGTGATTCCTGCCCTCAAGGACTTGAGAAAATGTGAACCATATATAGTAAGAGTTATGGATTAGATACTAATTATAGAACATTATTTATGTTCGATCCCTTTAATCCTACCATCCTTCCAATTGCCATCTTTCTTACATGCTTCACATTGATTTTTACTGGTAAGAGAATTAGTCTGGAATGAGATAGGAGCTGGTCCCTTGCAAACACTGGTGAAGTCTTCACATTTCACTCTACTGTAGTCCATTATCAGGGCTATTATCTAGTTCAGAATTTGATATGCTGGAAACACCCTAGTTTCTGCCCTTGCATTTTAGAGTAGAAAGATCAGGTGCTCTTTTCATTAGCTGTCCATCTAAGGATACCATACAGGCTATTCCCTCAGCAGATTTGATTTCATTGCAGTGCCGTTTTTCTTTAGGGGGAGGCAGCTAGGATGAACAAGTCCTTGGATTCTGAGGTTCTGATGGCAATGACACTTATAAGCAATTTATGGCAAGAAGAAGAATTCCTCAAATTTTCCTCCAGTGGCCTTGTGATTTCTGTGTCATGTTTCCTCTGCTACAAATGACTGACAGCACTGATTCCTCTTCCAACCTCCAACAGTGACTCATTTCTACATCGTCCATCCACGGTTTTACAACATGAGCACAAAGCAGGAATTCCATTCACTGATGGCCCGTTCCCGGTCCTCAGGTGGGAGCTGCATCAGTCAGTTGAGAGGATGCGTAATAGTTCCTTGTCTAGTCACCGTAACAGGATATCTGATGTAAACAACGTGTGGGGAAACGTGTGTCTGTAGTTTCTGATGAGTCACTCCATCTTCGGGGAGAATGTGTGGCATGAACTGCCCTTCATGTCATAATGGTATGGTCTCGCAGAAAAGGAGAGTGCTCCCGTTCTGGTGCATTTCTTCTTTTTCTGTTTCTAGTCCATGTGGAATCTCCAACCCGGGTGATTTGGGATGGAAATGTCCTTACAGACATACCCATAAGTCTGCCATATCAATATGCTAGGGGATTCTAGATCCAGTCAAGTTGCCAATGAAATTAACTATGACAGATTTTCATACATCTTATTAAATATCCCTATGTCAAAAATTAAAAACTGTTCCATGGTTCAGAAGTACTGAGCCCAGTGATTTAACCTGGAAAATAATCTAATAGGCTGAAGGATTTAAATAGGACATGTTAAGGTATTCTTGGCTAAATTGGTTGAATGTATCAGAGTACAATATGTGTACATGTAAAAATTTGGTGAAGCATACTGTAATATAATTTGTTCTTTAATTCTGCAAGTTCACAAAACACTTATGTGTTTGGGGTAATTAGTCAGGCAATATGCTGGTTTTAGTGGATACACAGTTAAGAAAAACATTATCCTCATTGGAGAGGCAGACTTATGAACAAAGAGTTATAAACATCCCTCCTTCCCTCTCTACCTACTTACGAACCTGTCTACCTATCTAGAAAAGTCTTCATCAGCAGAATAAGAATGAAGTTCTATGAGCTTCCAAAAGAGAAAGTTTTGAACTGTGTCTTCAACGCTGCTCAAAGTGTGGTTCACAGTACAACTGATTGCTGAGTTCTGTATCCTTTAAAACGAGAACTTAACATAGACTACTTACTTGGAGGGCATAGTGCATGCTGCTGTTCAGTTCTGTTGGGGATCCCATGATAAATGGGAGGTGACTGACTACATGCTAGGCCAAGCATGCAGTTCCAACATAAACGTAGAACACAGACAGCTGGGTGGGACCTAACTCAGACATTTTATTAGAGTCTTCCTTTCAAGAACTGCAGGGAGGGTCCCAAGAGCACTACCTGCCATGGGCATGTTCCCAGTGACTTAAGGAGCTACCACAGGCTTCACTTCCAGAGGTTCTTTCTGCCAACAAATAGTGCCACCTTGCTGACCGAGCTTCTGTCACAATAGGGTTCCTCAGGGAAACTCAGATCACTCTAGCTCCATAGCAACAGGCATTCACATTGCCTGGAAGTCTGTTAGCATTGCAGCATCCCAGATCCTGCTGTGGACATACCAAATCAAACTCTCTGTTTTAGTAAGATTTCTTGTGACTTATATGAGATTAAACTTTAAGAAGTTTTATCTTAAATACCCATAGGAATTCCCAGGTTCTCAGGGATCTGACCCCTTCTTCATACCTCTGTGGACACTGCACACATGGTGCACAGACATTCAGGTAAAACACTCATACATACAAAATAAAAAATAAAGGAAAATAAATTAAATTGAAATCTACTCAGTGTATTAGTGTCACTCTGACAATATAAAATATTTTTCAGTTTGACACAGATGTATGCATTTTGTAGTTCTTGAACACTCAAGCTGACACTTAATGACACTAATTGTTAAGGAACAATAGCTATTCTGAGAGGACATTGTAGCATTTTATTTTTATTTTTGTGTGTGTGTATGCCAAGGGGAACTGTGCACAAGTCCACAGTGAATGACTATTACTAACCATTTACCCTGATTGCTTACTGACATTATTCGCATTTTATTTTATGTCTTTGTTCACATTTTATTTATGAAAACCAACACATTTAATAGAATAAGACTCTCTTGGTTATTGCGGCACTCAGTCATATCTAAGTGTCCCCTACCATATCTTTTTAACCAAGATAGGTAGGATACGTATTGTAATCTAGAGCAGGAATGCCCAATGTATGATTCCTTTTGAAATACCCTGAGATTCTGTTATGCAGGAAATAAATTTCTGTCATGTCACTTCATAACCTGTATCAATTTTTACTGTCATGGAAGATGTGTGTCTAAGATGCTATAGTTTTCAGATTTAAATCTGAATGTCCTGAAAAGCTCCTTCCTATATTCTCTATTGAATATCTTTATGAAGATTTGATGCTGCTAACCCATTTGCTTTATTAAGCCTGCTTCTCTGTGTGTTGGGATTAACTCTCCATGCTTATTCTATTCATTCTTTGGTTATTCTCACTATTGATGTCTGAGTTTTCTAAGATCTGTAAGTCCTTGATTCATAGAAGATGCAGCTCTTAGTCTTGACTACCGTGATAACTAGGTTTGGTACTCGGTATTAAAGACATTCTTGGCTCTGGCTTATTCATTATTTGAGCACACAGACAATGTACTGGAGGAGATTCACAATGATAAATATATTGGTATGGAGAACAATAAGCAAGATGCTGGAACTCAGTGCACATCTGCACAATCCCCTTGTTATTTGAGCAGGAAGTCCCCTCCTTAGAGCTGCTTCAACTTAGAGTAAGCTAAGTACTGATGAGTCACTGGGGCTGTGTTCCTTGGTTCTTGAATTTCACATGCTCTGGCAAGACTACAACAATTATTGATTAGTGCCGAAGAGGTTTCAGTCTCTACTGGCTTGCCCTCCTCCCCCAACACATATACATTACTTCCTTATATGCTCATATATGTCAACTTTTCTTTAGTGACTATAACAGAAAACCAGTTTGAAGTTCCTGTTAGCTTTTGGCATTTTATCTGTTAGAAAAGTGAAGCTATGAGGAGGGTGTGTGACTTGAGATAAGGGATACGTTCACAGGAGGATGGAAGCTAGAGATGAAGCTTAAATCAGCCCTTTTAACAAAGAATCTTAAGTTGCATGGCTCCCTCTCTCAGAGGGATTTTGGGGGTACCATCATACTATGGGGCTAGAAGAGGGGGGCATTTTTACTCTGAGTTCATATTTATTAGGTCAGTATAGATTTCTTTAAACTTGAGAAATTTGCTTATCCACCAGGAATATTTCTTTTAATGCAAACCAGGGGATGACAATGTTGTCATCATGAGTCATGAGGCTCATAAGGTGCAAAGTGCTTGTCAGTCACAGTTTCAAAGCTTCATAAGGGAGAATATAAATAGGTACTTGTGCATGGCTTTGCTTTCTGAAAACAAAAGAAAAAATGTTTTAAATGTTGATGACAGGATTCAGTCTAAAGTCCCTTTCTTTCATACTTTCTGAATTTCCTGTGGCTTTTCTTTTCTTCCTTTTTTTTTTTTTACTTAAATATCTTTCACTGTGATTACTCAGTATTTCTGCTGGGAGTATTATGGGATACCAATCTGCTGTACGGACTTTAACTTGCAAGTGCCATTGTTCTGTGGTGGTAAGATTCTTAGAATTCTAAAGTGAAGGTCAAGCAGTCAGAGAAACTGCAGCATAAAGCTTTCCTTCCACCATTTAAAAATCATTTATTTTGGAAAAAAACAAAACAAACAAAAGCAAAGAAGAAGGTCCCGTCCCCCCACTCCCCGCACCCCCCGCCACCCCCGCCCCGTTCCAATCTAAATTCCAACATAAATTCGGTACGAGTTTTCAAGTTTTTGCTCTTGGCAGTGCAGTTACAAACAGCAAGGCTAGCTTTAAACTTAACATAAAAAATGTTTCCTCTTTTCATCTTTTGCTGAGGCGAGCCCTTTCCGACATCTGTAGGTCAGCTCTTGTTGGTGAGCTGATGACCGTGGAAGTACCTGCGCTTTGGAAACAGCTCAACATTATGTTAAAATAAGTCAAGCAGCAAAGGTCGGGAGAGAACATGAGCCCTGGCGCTCATGTGAGCCCCAGGCAGGTATTCTATGGAATCTGAGAAGCCTGTCTCTGGGGAGAGAAGAACACTGCGTTCCTGCCCAGTCACCCTCTAGTACTGCTCAGAAGCACGGGAGTGGTCAAAGTCAGCTGTGCCCAGGTGAAGGAAGACAGGAGAAGTGGATTAGGTGAACGCGGTCAAATGAACGGAGGTAACGGTGAAAACAAGGTCTTCCCCTCTTCCCGATCACGTAGCCATCTGCATGCAGTGTCTGGAGTGGTAGTTATCATCTTGGGACCTTGAGAGGGGCTAGTCTAAGCCCACAGTGTACTTAACTAAGGATGGCAAAATAAGAACATGGAAAACAACTGGGTCCTCATAGCCTTTCCTGGTATAGAATCCACCAACATGGCAAGAGTGTTTCAAGTGCATATAACTTTTATGTGCTAAACAGTCATTTTTAAAAAATGAAACTGTAAACTGAAGTGGTCCTGTGGGTTGGGGTACAATGGAGGTTTATTTTATTTTTTCTTCTTCTTTTATAGTTAAGGAGCTACTACCTAAAGAAAATCATCACTACAGCAACTGGTTTTTTTTTCCTTTTACTAACCAGATTCTTTTCTTATACAATATATTCTGAATACAGTTTTCCTGCCCTGTATTCCCAGGTCCTCCCCACCGCCTGTCTCATTCGGATCTACTCCTTTTCTGTATGTCGTTAGAAAAGAATGGGCCTCTAAGAGATAGCAACAAAACATAAAATATAGTAAGATAAAATGAAAACCATCATATCAAAATCAGACAAGACAAGACAACAGAAAAGTTAAAGAACCCCAAGAGAAGGCACAAGAATCAGAGACACACTCTTTTTCTCATTTAGGAGTCCCATAAACTGGAAGCTATAGTATGTATGCAGAGGACCTGATGCAGGTCCATGCAGGTCGCCATTGCTGCTTCAGTTTCTGTGAGTTCATGAGTTTTGCTTGGCAACTTTTTTTTTAAATCTCACCTTTGGATCAACTGTTTTTCTTGCTAGAATACAATTCCTTGGGAAACTGTAGCATGTCATAAATTAAGAAAACTATAAATTATAGAAGAGAATGTACTCACAGAGATATTTTTTGATAATGTGGTACCAAAGAATAGAAAGTGACTCCTATCAGCTTCAGAGCTCTGTTTGGATCACAGGATTGGCAGATAATCAATGAAGGTCAACAATGTAATAGACACAGGTACCTAAAGATTTATTCTTTCCTTCATGTAAGAGAATTGCCATGAGCCAATTATCCCTTGAAAAGTGACATTTACCCCCATCTTCACATACACATATCTAATAAATGACACAAATATACCATAATTCATGTCTGTGGTAGGAATTTGATCTTCTGGTTTTCAAAATGATCCCTAAACATAGATTCTATGATGTCATTCTGCCCAGACACCAAATTCACTATATAGGCCCATTATAACAGCCTGACCGTGATATTCATAAATTGCCCAGAATTCTTGTTTTTGTAAAGCAGGTTGAAGTCAAATTGAGTTCCTTTGGATCTGGATATACTACAGAAAACTAGATATTAGAATGCTGTTAGAAAACTTAATATATCAAATTTTATTTGAAATTAATTTTAATGAAGTTGGGGTAGAACTTACTGGCCAAATGGTTGCCTAACATGTGCAATGCCCTCAACTAGGTTCCCAACACTGTAGAATAGTAATAATAGCAATAGTACATTTTAATGAAAAGGTATAAAGAACACTTATCTTGGGTCATTTTGAGGAAAGGTCTTTCCTTTTGGAGCATTAATCTGCTGTAAGGTAGAAGAAAGAAGGCCAATACACTTTCTTACACACTGCTTTGTGACAGGACGTTTCCTGGGAAGGCACAAGATAAACTCACCCCAGATAGGGAGCCACAACAGACCAAAGTACAGAGACCATTAAAGTCCAGCTTGGTGAACCAATGAGTTTTATTGGTGTTATTTACAGGAATTAGGGTGAGAGGTTATTTACAGGAGCAGAAATGACTCAAAGACAGCGGCATCACCAATGCCTACCCCAGAATGAGTGATAGCTCACAAAGCTGGGAATCTGGAGCATACTTTATAGCTTGTAGGCAGCTCAGCAGGTTGGAGAGTGTTCTTTCCAAGTGATCCAGTTAATATAAACCTATTCTAGGCAACTTGGCTGGTTTCTGCTTCTTCCAGGCAGCTGGTCTGGTCTCAAAGTCTTTGGAGCTTGACCTGTCAGAGAGTGACTCTCAGAAGTCTTTATTGTTTGCTCTTGGGAGGGAGGGGTCTAGTGAATTTGATGAGTTTCAGGGACTTCCTTAAGCTATTTTGAGTTGTTTACTCTCTGTCTTAAGGAGCTCCCCTGAAGAATGAAATGTTTCAATATTGGAAGAAGCTGCTAAACAACAGTACTTAAGGAACAAACTTTACATTTGCAAAATGGGAGTCCATAGATGAACATGAACGCTTCCTTTGAGGAATAACAGGATTGTGGCATTCAGGCACATTTCATAACCAGTTATGTGTTAACAAAATAAGTAGTCTCAGAAATGTCACTTCTTTAGGTTGGAACATATGAGTTCCTATTGCCGAGCTAAACCTTTCCTGGATATTTCTCTCTTCATCACCCCACTCCATACCCATAGACTTCTCACCTGCAAACAGGGAAATGCTCCTTAGAGTATCGTATTACTCATAGCACAGGTTGTGGGAGAAACCAGTAAAGCTAACGGTAGAGTGGAATGCCCATGCATCAGAGTCCCCAGTGTACTACCTAGGGAGAATGACCCTGCTGTGTACTTTGGCTTTTGTAACCAGAAGTTTTTCTGTGTCCCACCCAGTCTGTGGCTGCTCAGACCCAAGTAAACACACAGAGGCTTATATTAATTAAAACTTCTCAGCCATTAGCTCAGGCTTACTGCTAACTAGCTCTTACACTTAAACACAGCCCATTTCTGTTAATCTATATGTCACCATGTTTTCCATGGCTTTACCTGTGTGCCATTACATGCTGCTCCCTGGAAGGCAGGCTGGCATCTCTTCACTCAGCCTTCCTCTTCCCAGAATTCTCCTTGTCTGCTTATCTTGCCTATACTTCTCGCCCGGCTACTGGCCAATCAGTAGTTTATTAAACCAGTGTAAAAAGCATTATCCCACAGGAGAATTTGAGTGATTCTGCAGTTCTTTTTTGTTGGTTTCCTAAAATGTGTGAAGCAATTATGGAGGTACAATCTGGTTTACTGGTCTTTTGCATATGTTACTGAAATGGTAGTTGGTTAAAACTCTGAAGGAATGTGCTATTATAACATGTTCTTCTTGCCTGCTCTTTGAGGCCATAGAACTATTTCCTCACACTCAGAAGCTTGTATTCCTACACAAGGTGTCCCTGGAGCTTGGAAATGAGGAGAATGCATGACCTTATAGAAGAGCCCAAGGTGACTAAGGCAGTGTATTGATTCATAGGTAAAGAAAAACCAATTTTTCATCAGGCAGAGCCTACCCACAAATGAAAGTAAAAACCCAAGTTATATTTGCATCATCACACCCAAACAATAACAAAAAACAAGGTGTCAAAAAAAGAGAGAATGTGTGTATATGCTGAGGTGAATGAATAATTTTTTTGTCCTGTCCAATCCATGTACTAATCAAAATACTGGAAGAATGCTTACATTATTTTTATGTAACCCCACTGTAGCATACCCAATCTCACGGCCATTAGATAGTGAAGAATTTTTTTTTATAGGAAGTGGCATTTAAATAAATGGGCTTCTGGTTTGAATGAGAAACTGAAGGGAAGGTTAGTGATTGCTGTTATTTCAGCTTTCATTTCCTCTAAAGATGTTGGGTTGGTATGCTAATTGTTAGTTGGCATTAGACATTGAGGCATGTAAAGTCCAGTTCTCTGACAAATCTCCCTAGAACCTGCAACCATTAAAATAGTAACCTTCAAAGCAGGTGCAGCCCAGGGATGAAGTGCTTCTCCATCACATACAGGGCCTTGGTTCAATATTCAGCATATTCATACAAGACAAGTAACCTTTGCAGGAGCTCATTGAACCATTAATTTTTGCTTATAGTGATGAAAATTGCATTTTGAAGAATATCCATTAAAAGAATAATAGTTCAGAAAATGTTAAAGTTCATTTAGATGACAAGGAATGATTGGTGATAGTTACAGAATACGCTGCACCCCAGTCTATTAACGAGTACACTTTTGGCTTTGAATTCCTCTAATTGTCTACAATCCTGGCATCTTCATCCTATAAAAGGAAAAGATAGATTTTAGGGTCATCTGCCTTTGGCAGTTTTAAATAGAGTAGTAAGCTTGGTTCTATCTATCATGATCAAGTCTAAAGACAGTGATGTTACATCATGTAATATTTTTGTTATTAATAGATTCCTATAGAATAGTGTGTGTCTTAGCTAATTGATGTGCTTATTTGGATTTTAATTAATTGCAGGATGAAATAAATAGCAATTCTTGTCATTTGCAGCTTATGGAGAATCAGCTAGCTTAATTCTGCAGCTTAAAATTTGAATGTAGACCATCTTGCCCAAGATAACATTTTTTCCCTTTCCTTTTAGAGGTATTTGCATCTGCATTTTTCTTTTTATACATGTCCATAGATAGCATACTCTTCAATTTGGGAAATGCTATTTGAAATTAAAAAACACGTCCTTTTAGTAAATTCTTAAAATGACTTTTTTTGTAATATAACAAAGCTAGAGATAAGGAGACAGTGGTCCAGCAGTTCTCATGACACCTTCCACAACCATTTCCTCCTTAGCACTTACAATCACGTATCAGTGGCATTGGTGTGAGTCAATAAATCAAAAAACATGCACAGTTTCTAGCCAATTCTCCAAACGGACAACTCAGGATGTTATTGATTCTTCAGTGAAGCACAGGAAGGCAGAAAACCTTGAAACTGCTTGCTGAGTAAACTCAGGGACCACAGGCAAAGAGTCCCAGTCTGGGTATTCTAAAATCTGTTTCTTTGGGAGTGCTGAAGCCAATGCTCATTAGAGAGCTCTGAACTGTTAACTCCTACCTCAGTTTACCTGTGTACATCCTGCCACTGGAGGGATTGTTAGCACCTGCCAGGCTTGGAAAGCCATCTCAGGAAAGGGTCATTAAAGCCTTCTGGTGGCTCAGGAAGTGGACATTAAAGCCCTCTGGTGACTCAGGAAGTGGACA
>CABHPR010105401.1:28738-40450 GCA_902168415.1 Peromyscus melanophrys
CCTCTGGTGACTCAGGAAGTGGACATTAAAGCCCTCTGGTGACTCAGCAGCAGGTGCAAGTTGTTACTGTGGTGCTGAGAGGCTTTGCCTTTGCAGCAAAGACCTTTCTCATGTTTGTCTGAACTGTTTAATATATCTCAATGTACGTGTGCTTATTGAGGCCGTTTATCCGTGCCTCCCTCTCTACTGGAAACTTCTCTTTCTTCTGTATAAACACAGGTTCAATCTTACATGCTATTACATCTTATGCTTTTAGTTTTGGGTACTAAATTAGGGAATCTCTTCTCTATTCACACACTGGAAGACTGTTTTGAGGACTGGCCCCCACATAAGACTTAATTGTACATTTCAAAACACTATTCCCTTTTCACCTTCTTCCAGCAGTCTGAATCAACACCCATTCCTTTTGGTGAAATTACACTTAATACCAACTCATCCAGCTGGCAGAGCGTCTCATTCAATTTACTCCAAAGATATAATTCTGCACTGCAGCAGCTGAGGTAAGCATAGTCAATTGCTACCATAAGGAATTGTCATTGCAACTTGAGACAGTCATTAAGCCAAAGATAATTTACAGTTCTTATCACCGCAAAAGGGTGTGTGAAACTTTTTAAACTCTGCAATAAAAAAGAAGTGACAACACCCATAAATCTGAATATATCATCCTGGAAACTTTGAGGTCGGGGATGGTGTTATCATCTCCTCTCCCAGTCATATTCTATGTGTAATTGTTCTATAAAAATAAATAGAAAAGGAAAATTCTGATACAAACATCATAGGCAAAAAAATAAATGTGAGAAAATCTTAGAATACATGAGTTTTCTAAGATGGAGTCTGTCACTCACAAAACCATTGGTCCTTTTGATGATGTCATGATAAAACAAGCACCTATATGTTGTGCTACATGTTAGAAAAATTAAATTGGTATAAGTCTCATTCTTTAAGATTAAAAAGTTAAGAATCTGTAGTTTTTGTTTATTTGTTTTAACTCTTTGGAGGCCTATCACCTAGCTCCCAAATAAATATGCAGAGACTTATTCTTACTCATAAATGCCTGGCCTTAGCTTAGCTTGTTTCTAGCCAGATTTTCTTAACTTAATTATCCTGTCTATCTTTTACTTCTGTGTGTTTATCTTTCTCTATTCTATATACCTTTTTTTCCTTCTTGCTCTGTGGTTAGTTGTGTGGCTGGGTGGCTGGCACCTGGCATCCTCCTCTCCTTCTTCTCTTATTTATCTCTCTGCCTGGCAATGCCACCTATCCCTCTCCTGCCTTGCTATTGGCCATTCAGTTCTTTATTAGACCAATCAGGTGTTTTAGACGGGCACAGTAACAGCTTCACAGAGTTGAACAAATGCAACATAAAAAATGCAACACATCTTTGCATCATTAAACAAATGTTCCACAGCATAAACAAATGTTAATATATCTTAAAATAATATTCCACACCAGGGATCAGATAGAGAGTTCAAGGGATAAAGTGCGTATTGGGGAAGCATCAGGACTTCCCCTCTTTAGATCCTGAGCACCCAAATAAATCACGGTTCATGGTGATGTAGACTTGTGACCTCAGTACCAGTGGGTGGGGTCAGATGTGTCTTGGGGTGAGGCTGCTCACCAACCATTTTAACTTAATCAGCCTGCTGCTGAAGGAACAACAAGATTCCAGCAGACCAGTAATGCCAGGGCCAAGGGGGAACATAAAGATTAATAGGAATGGGTTAATTTAAGATGAAAGAGCTAGCTGGCAAGAAACTGAAGCCATAGGCCATACAGTTTGTAATTAATATAAGCCTCTGTGTGATTATTTTATAAGCAGTTGAGGGATCGCAGGTGGGAGAGATTCATCAGGACTATTGGGCAAAGAAGGACCAGAGAAATTTCCTTCTACATTTGGTGCCCCACATTGGGTGCCACTTCTTATGATCAATCCATTTGAGTCTATTAAATGGGTAATGGAATTTATGAAAATATAAATTGAGGAAATACACTCACAAATACAGAATGGAGTAGACAACTGAAGTCATCCTCTGATCTGACCGGGAACGAATCCACTTCACAGGCAAGAACAGGGAGAAGGGGTATGTGACCTTCTCCCTTCCCTTATAAGAGGTCACATACAATGGCAGGAAGCACCACCTCCTTCGGGTGCTATAGCCCAAGGTCATAGATGGAGCAAACACCACTCCAAGAACCTATCTCAAAAAATAAGGTGAAGAAGACACATACATATATGCACACACACATGTACACACATACACTACACTACACATACATGCACACACACACCACACTCACACACTACACACACCAAACATAACACACACACACACACACACACACACACACACACACACACTACAGACCACACACGCCACACTTACCACACACCACAAACACATACACACACACACCAGACACACACCTCAGGCCACACAACACACACATAACACACAGACTACACAGATATACACATCACACACACACACACACACACCACTCACCACACACCACATATACATATACATACACTACACACCACACACATGCCACATACAACACACACACCATACATGCACACCACACACACACACACACACACACACACACACACACACACACACACACAAACACAAGCCAGTACTCTACCATAGAGCTAAATACTCAGTCCCTAGTCAAAACAGTCTTGAAAAAAAGAATAATGAAGTTGGAAAATTCAGACCTAATTACTTAAAACATGACTGAAAATTTAATTTCTGGTGTTTTAAAAGGAAGAATTTTAAATTAAGATTCAAAACAGTTGTGGCTGGAGAGATGGCTCAGCAGTTAAGAGCACTGTCTACTCTTCCAGAGGAGCCAGGTTCAATTCCCAGCACCCACTTGACAGCTCACAACTGTCTGTATCTCCAGGTCCAGAGGATCTGACACCCTCTTCTGGCCTCTTCAGGCATCAGTCATACATATACTGAACATATATGTACAAGCAGACAAAACACCCCTACACATTAAATAAATAATGAATGAAATACGAATAAATTGAGTTAGAGCAATCATATCTGGATACATTCCTGAAAACTACTGTAATCTTCAACCTGGTCCCCAGCTAGCCTGGGAGAATTTTGGACAAAATCATCAATACTGTGCCTTCCAATCAGTTCTATGAAATCTAAAATAAATAAATAAATAAATAAATAAATAAAGCTTGAATATAGTGTGTTGTAGAAGAGTGTTTTATGATAAAATGTAGAAGTTGTTTTAGATATCCAAACAATACAAAAATAATCTAAGTTGTTTAATGGAGGGAAAGTAAGCATCAAGAAAAGAGGAAAAAGTTTCTTATTAATGATTATTATAAAAAACAAAGTGCAAAGTTGGTCAGTGGAACAATCTAAGAAAATAATAATGTTCAAAGAATCAAATAGAGAGTTTGTTTTTAGGACTATTTTTAGAATAAGAAATGCAAAAGTTTTATACTAAAAACTGAAAACTGTTACTAAAATTAAAAAAAAATAAAAATGGAAAATTTTCTTGTGCCACTAGACAGAAAGATTTGCTACATTAAGATAACAACACTCTGCAAATTGTCCCACAATGCAAAGCAATCCCCATCAAAAGATCAGGTGACTTTTTCAGAAACTGACAAGCAGATCTTGGAAGTCATGTGGAGAATGTGAGGGATCCAGAGCAATCAAATACCCCTTTGTTCCTGCAGGATTGGATGTCAGCATTCACCATTGAGCTACACCCCAGTCCCCAGTCAAAACACTCTTGAAAAAAAGAACAATAAAATTGCAAAATGCAGACCCATTGATTTAAGTCTCCTAATCATAGAGTCCAACAGGATAGCATTGAATTTCTAGGAATGGTTTTCTACATTTATGGCCATTTGATTTCAAAGAAAGGCAATGGAAGAAGAGTTGACTTCAGCAAATGATGTTGGGAAAACTGCATAATGACATGTAAAAGAATGTATTTCAATGCCTGTCTCAAACTATGCACAAAAGGAATCCCAATCTGATCACAGACATATGTCTGCAGGTAGGATAGTTACAATAAAAATTAAAAAAGACTAGGTGATATCAAGGATGTAGAGGTACTGAAACTCACAGGTATTGCTGGTGCAGCTGTAATGTAGTATGGCCCCTTTTGAAAAATATGCTACCATATAACCTACTATGCTAATTTCTTATGACTAATGTAAAGAAACATAACAAACTTTATATTAAAGTAATATGCCTTTCTATTCTTGTTGTTTGCATGTCAGAACTGTGAAGTTAGTTTCACTACTGTCAAGGGAGCTGGCAGTCTGACTGCTCTTCTTTCCTTTTCCGGCTTGTGGCTTTTTTCTCCATTTCAAAGTACAATGACCCATTACTTTCTTCTCAAGCTGGCTTGTATTACTCTTTTATCCTGTGTTTTACCTGCATCAGGCCAACTAGGTAAATCAATATACTCTCCCACTCAACTTATTTTAAAACATAGTTACATATACAAATTTCCTTTGTAATATAATGCACATGTTTTGTGCATTAGAACATGGATATACTGGAAAGCTATTGTTCAATTTACCACACTAAGTATCCTAGTTAGCATTACCTGACAACTTTTGGGCATCTCAAGGGACAGATTGCCTAGATTAGATTGGCTTGTGTCTGTGTCTGCAAATACTCATAGTCACACTATTCATAATGGCCCCAAAGTAGAAGCAACCACAGCACCCATCAGTAATAAACACATACTGAAAATGTGATATGGCTGTGGATAGGAATTTGCCCCAAAAGGGATAGATATGAAAAACATGCTAAGTGAAAGACCTTATAAACAATTCTGCAAAGAGAGAAAGCAGATGGTTGCCCGGAGAAGAGAAAAGAGTGACTACTAATGGATATGTTGTTTCTTTTGGGGGAATAAAATGCTTTAACATTTAAGAGTGATCGTGATTTTACAACATTGACTATCTTTAGCCACTGAATTGTTCACTTTAAAATTATCTTTCAATAAAGCTGTCATTCAGAAGGTAAGAGTGTGTTTGGCTTTGCATACCTGCTCTCTATTCCAATACCTAAGGTTCTACTCAGGCCATTAGTCAGTGCAGATCACGGCAGCCAACTCCTCTATCCTGAGGATCTTGACCACATGGTAGATCTGTCAACTTCTATCTAACTTAGTTAAGTTCTGAGTGTTCAGTAAACCCAGGTGTTATCATTTGTATTAAACACATGGGGTATAATAAAATCAGTGTTAAGTCTTTGTAATGGACATGATACACAAATATGGTTTTAGGAACTATTCTATAGTGTGGCAAATATAAATGACAGTTAAGTAAAGAAATCCAATCCATGAATTCATAGATAGGAAGAGGAGGGCAGGAGTGGTAGAATAGAGTAGGTCACACTGCATAAACCAAGAAGAAGAGACAAAGAATGCCTGCACTTTTGAGGATTCCTTTTTTTTTTTCTCCATCTCTCCCACCCTATAAGACAGTGCTGTTCACATTCAGGGTAGGCCTTATCATTATAATCTTTGTTTCAAATCTCACACAGACACACCTAGAGATGTGTTTACTAATCTTCTAGGTGCTTCTCAACCCAGTGAAGCTGATGGTCATGATTAAACTAGATCACAAGTCCACTTCTTGTCCTCTTGACATCCACATTTCTCCTTTGCCTGTAACATTCTGGCGCTGGACTCCCAAAGGCTCATGTTTATCTTCCAGTGCAAATGCATTCAGTCCATCTATAATAATCTCCATAGTATTAGCAATTTCAACATCATTCAAAAGTCCAAGTTCAAAGTCACGCCTAAGACTCAAATCAAACTTAAACTTGTGAGCTCTTCTGAAATATAAACTTCCAAAGCACAATAGGACAAAGTAAATATTCTCAGTTCAAAAGGGAGGCATGAATGGATAGAAAGGAGGAGTAGGGACTTTAGAAGTGGCTCAAGCGGTCAAGGTGCTTGCAGTCCAAGTTTGGCAACCTTAGTTCAATCTCTGGAATTCATATAAAGGTAGGAGGAGAGGATCAAGTCCACAAAGTTGTCCTCTGACCATTGTATACATGCTATAAAACACACATACACATACATATACAATAATAATGATAATAATCATAATAAATAATATTTTAAAAGAAAGAATGGTAGGACCAAAGCAAAATATAGATCCAGTGGTGCAAATTAGATTCTTCAGCCCCATATCTGCCATCCAGGGCACATGGTGGCGTGATGTGAGTGCCTAAAACATTGGGTAACTCCACTTCTATGGCCTTGCTGATTGAAGCTCACATGGGCGGGGTGGCTCTGCTTCATACCTGCATCTTTCAGTGTTTCTGGGATTTCTAACTCCTTGATATCTTCTACCCTCTAAGACCTTATTTTGACCTTGACCTTGGTATACATTGCCTGGCCTTCAATGCTTTCCTTTGCAGTAAGTGTGGATGCCTCCGTGACCTTGTGACTCATAGTTCTGCATGCCTGCAAAACTAGTATTATGTGAATGACACCAAGGTCTGTCACTAGCTAGATCAGCAGCTGAATTCCTCAGACCGTTCCTGCATTGGTCTTTTTATGCCTAACTTACATGGCTCTTTGCAATCAGGGAGCTTCTGAGCTTTCTTCTTTAATCAAAGTCTTTCAAATGAGCTAAACATTCATACTTTTGAGTGTGCAATATGTGTAGCCTGGTCAATTGTTGAAGTGCCTTGGAGATTATTTCCTATTATCATGATGTAAAGAACTGGATATCCTCTTAGTGGCTGATTTTCTTCAGAAATCACACCTTTGTTGGCACCAACTTTATACACTCCCCTTTTCTAGGCAAATTATAAATTTGTAAAGCATTTTTGCTCTTCTATTTTTATTACTTTTTTACATTATAATTCCATCTTTTTCTCCTTTTTTCCTTTCTTTAATCCCGCCTATGTAACCCCTCTTGCATGATGGACTGGTATCCTCATGATGTCATTTTAAAAATAATGTGACATCAATAAAATTAGTTTTTTTAAATCATGAGTATAGCAAAACTTAAACAGTCAAAATACTAGAAAATATCTCCACTTCAGCAACCCAATATCAGAGAAATTTATATTTTCATTGATCTGCAAACCTCACACTATATCGAATGTCAATCCAGGGACATTATCCACAAATTTGAGTTGTATGTGAATTTTATTACATGTTTATAGGGACTGAATTAGGTCTACTACAAGGCAATCTCTCCAGATCACATATACTGAACTTACAATCAATTAAAGAATTATAATTTCAACTGTATTTCTGTTTTCTGTTACTTTCTTCACTGAATTAGAGCCTTGGGCACAGGAGAGAGAGAGGACACTTGTATCAGCCAGTTCCTCAAGTATTGACTGCAACCATTATGAAATTAATAAGACTTTTCTTTCCTCATTTATCTAGATATGCATGAGGATGAAACAGTATAAAATAATCACTTCAGGTTTATAGAGCAAGGTTAGAAGGGCCAGAATCCTGTTCAGGATATTGAAGTTGAAATGATCTGATGGGAACAGAGGTGATGTTTCAGCAAAGGGAGAAATAAACCAGCTGCCAAGAGTGGTCAATGTGAGCTCGGGTTGCGGAAATTAACCCCCATGACCTTTTGTGCATAGCAATACCAAGGAACAGGAAATCTCATATTCTCAACTGTTCAGAGGTATTCATTGTGCACAGTAAAATAACTGAAGTAGGTGGATCATTTAATACTAAGACCAACTTTTCAATTGCTTTTTAATATACTAGTGTCAGCAAAATTCTAGGGACAATGATGGGCAGTGGAAGAAAGAACTGGAGGCACTGTGAGATACATATGGAAAAAATCAATCACTGAAATAAAATATTGCATTGAACTTGCAAGTAACATCCTAAGAAAAACTGATCAATTCTTTCTCCTATGATCTAATTATAGAAATGGCTACATTTTAAGAAAAAATAGTATTTATGTTAAGTATTATTTAATAGAAACACTGAGCTGAAGAAGGGATCAACAGTGGACATAACATTTTCAAAGATCTATGGATGACATTAAGATTAAGGAAGGCTGGAGTTAGACTGACCAATGAGCTGAGTAGAGAGATATCTGGGCACAGTGACTCACACCTTTAACCCCAGCAGTTGGGAAGCAGAGGCAGGCAGATCTCTCTGGGTTTGAAGCCAGCCTGGTCTATATAGGGAGCTTGAGGCCAGCCATGGCTATGTAGAGAGACCTTGCATCAAATGTGTGTGTGTGTGTGTGTGTGTGTGTGTGTGTGTGTGTGTGTGTGTGTATACATTGTGTGTGTGTGTGTGCGTGTGTGTGTGTGTGTGTGTGTGTATACATTGTGTGTGTGTGTGCGTGTGTGTGTGTGTGTGTGTGTGTGTGTGGTGTGTGTTATACATTACATATTACTTTAGTCAAATATGCATGTGTTCTGTCCCACATGTAGGGTGCCAGAGGTGATGCATATTTAAAGAAGTACCTTTCAACAGAATAGCTACCTACAGCACATTGGTAAAGATCAGCATATGTATGGTGGTAACTGAACACCAATTCTGCAAAATGGCAGACCTCTCACTGCATTTATTTCTTCTTCCTCTTCATTCTCATAAACAATACCAAGTGAATAGAATAGTACAAACCTACACAGAATATCATGAAGTCTGTTAGAATGTCAACTTATAGTATTTCTGGAGTCTTGGAAGAAATAGGGAATACCATGGAATAATGAAACAGTGGTTAATTCATAAGCTAAAGAAATTTATTATTATTATTATTATTATTATTATTATTATATTGCTATTATTAATGTGACCCTAGTAAGTTGTAAGTAATGTACATTTTAGAACATTATTGGCCGGGCGGTGGTGGCACACGCCTTTAATCCCAGCACTCGGGAGGCAGAGGCAGGCGGATCTTTGTGAGTTCGAGGTCAGCCTGGTCTACAGAGTGAGATCCAGGAAAGGCACAAAGCTACACAGAGAAACCCTGTCTCAAATAAAACAACAACAACAAAAATCATTATTGTAGAAATGCAGCAGTAAAACACGGGAGAGAAATCTACGTAAGGCCATGTTAAGTATGTAGGAAAACAGAATAAAGAGTCAGTGAAGAGGTATCTACAAAGAGGAAACAATTAGGGATGAGCATTTGAAGAACTTAGATGTGGTTAGGGTAGGAGACACTTCTTCCACATATAAGGAAAAACAAATAGAGGCTGAGTATTGTGAAATGAGTAATCTGACTGTGGACTGAGAATCAGGCAAATTGCAGATAAACTAGGGACAGGGGAAGAGTGGTGGAGGTTTAAAGTTACTACTAAGGAAATAGGTAAAGAGACTAGAACAGTTCAGAAACTACTGGCCAGTAGCAAGGCAGTCTCAGTCGAGGGTGGCATGAGTCTTGCTATTACATACTTCACAGGGATTTTCTTGTCCTGCTTAGAAGATGTAGGTGCTAACCCAGCCTAGGATGTAGAGAATCCATTGACATAGTTGACCATAGAAGACAAGAAAGAGTAATCTACATGTTACTTGAAGGAAGTTCTGGGCTGGAAGAACAATGAAACACAACATGTATAGCATGGGCTAAGCTTGAGGCCAAGTGATCGTTCTGCTGTGCCGGGATAATGAATTTCCAATTATAATACAATGTGAAAACAAGAGCTGGGACTAAAAGGAGGCTGTAATATTCAGAATTAGTCCTTGAAACATTGATATTCTACTCTCTAGGATCTGTGAATATGTCACATTATATGGCTAAAGGGACTTTGCACATGCAATTAAACTTATGGCTCTTAAGATAAGAAAATTACCCAGATTTATCATATTCACTTTTTCCACTCTTATTGAATATAGTCTTAGTCAGAGTAATAAGACAATAGAAACAAGTAAGATGAGTACAAACAAGAAAGGAAGAAATGAAAGTAGCTTTATTTGGAGATGATATGATTCTATACATAAGAGGCTCCACCAGAAAACTCTTATACTGAAAAACACTTTCATCAAAGTGACAAACGCAACATTAACAGAAAACCAGTAGTCTTCTTATATACCAATGATACATAAGCTGGTAAAGAAATTAGGGGAACAATCTCATTCGCAATTGCTTGTAAAAACAAAGCAAAACAAAACCAACCAACCAACAAACGAACTAAAGAAACCAAATCTTGCAATAAACCAAACCAAGAAATCAAAATACTTGGTTACTGTATTGATAGTCTGCAATGAAAAAGTTAAAACACTCATAGAAAATTAAAGAAGGCACTAGAAGATGTCTCACACTCATTTAAAAAAGTAAAGCTTTGCAATGTGTGGCTATAACCCCAGCTCTGGGAAGCAGAGATAGGAGAATCCCAGGGATTTATTGGCCAGTTAGTCTAGCTGGAATGGGGAGTTCCAGATTCAGTAAGGATTCCTGACTCAAAAACATAGTACAATAAAGTGGAGAAAGGATTGAAGGAAGTATCCCTACTTCATTCTGTCTTCCACCTACGTTCATATGGGCTAGCACACTTGACATGCCCCCTCATCACGTCTGCGTGAATGAAGGAACAAAAGGAAAAGTGTCCAGTATAAACCTTAAATCCTCACAGGTACAGCCACTTGATTCCTTAAATTTTTTAAATTTTATTCATTTTTAAATGTAATGTATTATTAATTCTTTGATAATTTCATGTATGAATACAATGTATTTTAATGCTATTATCTCTCCTTCCTTCAACCCCAGTCTCTATCCCTCCCAACTTCAAGTCCTCATTTTAAATCACATATAATTATACACATATATATTAAATTATGTATTATAAATTAAATTCTCTCTATATAATTTAACTTTTTTGAGATTTTATTTTTAGATAAATATTTTATTCCTTTTACGGATCAACCACAGATCCCCGCTCATCCCTCCTCCAGCTCCCCCCAGCCTTCCTCCCCTACCTCCACCTCCCACCATCCTACTCCCATTCCTTCCTCCAAAAGGGTAAGGCCTCCCATGGGGAGTCAGCAAAGCCTGGTACATTCAGTTGAGCCCCTCAACCCTGCATCAAGGCTGAGCAAGGTGTCCCACCATAGGTAAAGGGCTCCAGAAAGCCAGATCATGCACCAGGGATAGATCCTGACCCCACTACCAGGGGCCCCTCAAACAGACCAAGCTATACAACTGTCACCCGTATGCAGAGGGCCTAGTCCAGTCCCAGGCAGGTTCCACAGCCGTCCGTCTAGAATTTTTGAGTTCCTACGAGCTTGGTTCAGTTATCTCTATAGATTTCCCTATCATGATCTTGAACTCCTTTGCTCATATATTCCCTCTTCTTTCTCTTCGACTGGACTCCCAGAGCTCGGCCTGGTGCTTGATCTCAGCATCTGCTTCCATCAGTTATTGGATGAAGGCTCTGTGATGACAGTTAGGGTATTCACCAGTCTGATTACTGGGGTAGGCCAGTTCAGTCACCCTCTAATCCCAGTAGTCTAAGGTGGGGTCGTCCTTGTGGGTTCCCGGGAATTTCTCTAGCACCAGGTTTCTCCCTGTTCCCCCAATGGCTTCTCCATCACGTGTGCTGGGTTCACGTAATTTCCACTTCTATCACTCCCCTTCCATGTACCTAATGAGTTCACTTAGTGCTGCTCGTGTGTGTGCGTGCGTGCATGGATGTGTGTGTGCATGTGTGTGCGTGTGCGTGTGTGTGCGTGCGTGTGTGTGTGTGTGTGTGTGTGTGTGTGTGT
>CABHPR010105403.1:0-12459 GCA_902168415.1 Peromyscus melanophrys
GTGTGTGTGTGTGTGTGTGTGTGTGTGTGTGTGTGTGTGTGTGTGTGATCCAAGGCTGACCTATGGAGTCTTCCTCTAAGGTTCTTCACCTTATTCATTGAAGCAGGGTCTCTCAGTCGAACCCAGAGATCACAGATCCGGGTTGGGATTGCTAAACAGCAGGTCCACTAGCCAGTTTACTCTGAGGATCCCATCTCTGTTTTTGGTACAAGCTTCCAGGACCACAGCCGATTTATGTGGGTACTGGGGACCTGAACTCTGATCCTGGTTTGTTGTTGAGAATAGTCTCTCACCCTGCAGCCCAGATTAGCCTCAAACTCATGGCAACCCTCCTGCCTCAGCTTCATGAGTGCTGAGATGACAGGTGTGAGCCACCAAACCTGGCCTTTAGTCCTCTCTCTCTCCAGTCTGGAGAGGCAGAATGGTCTCCAGAGGAGCTAAGGCAAGACTCTGTGGCATGTGTCTGTGGTAGCACAAGGGGCTCTAGGAGCGAGAGGAAGGGGAGAGAGAACTGCCCAGGAAGATGGACAGGAACTGGAGGCTCTGACAGAAGAAATCCCCGTTGGATCTCAGAGCTGGAGTTCACCCTGTGTGGGAGGCTGAGGCTCATGGATGGGTTGTCTTCCCACATCTGGAACATATATAGACCAGGCTGGCCTGGAATTGACAGGATCTTCCTGCCTGTGTCTCTCCAGTGCTGGAGTTATAGGTTTACATCATCACATCCGGTTACAAATTCCTTTTCCCTCTCCTCACTCAATTCTCTCCCTATGTTCCAAGCCAGCCTGGTCTACAGAGATCCTCTGCAAAGCTGATTCAGCTGACCGTCTCATTCAGGAGGCTCACCATCCTGAATCTCCTGAATCTGGGCCGACTTAGGACTTTCAGTGACCAAGAGAACCTGGTAGATGTAGCCCTGAAAATTCTAGTCCTTGGGAGGCAGAGGCAGGAAGGGTCTGGAGTACAGGGCCAGCCTGGGCAATATAGTAAGATCAAAGCTGGGATATATCAAAAGCAAGACCCTGTCTGAAAGACAAAAGATACAGATCTCTCTCTCTCTCTCTCTCTCTCTCTCTCTCTCTCTCTCTCTCTCTCTCTCTCTCACACACACACACACACACACACACACTGGGGTGGGGATGTCTGTAGCTAGACTGCCTGCCTAGCAGGCATGAAGCTCTGAGTTAGGTCCCCCGCACAGCATATAAACTGAGTGTGAATGCCTGCAATCCCAGTGCTTGAGATCAAAGCAGGAGGGTCAGAAGTTTAAGGTCATCCTCAGTTACATAGGGAGCAGTAGGAGACCAAGCTGGGAAGGGAGAGGTGTTTTTGTTAGAAATAATCTAGTAAGAGTCACAAAGCCCAGGCTTAAAGATGCCCAACAGCTTCCTGTGTGCCATCTGCCACCCAGAGACTGTTGGTAAAAATACCCAGAATAGCCTCTTTGAGGCACCTGCCACCCATCCTGTGATGGAGGCCACCTTGAATCTCACACTCTAACTGAACCCCAGGTGGCCTCAGTGTAAACCGAGAGAAGTCTGCCCACCCTGACTCG
This sequence comes from Peromyscus melanophrys, assembly GCA_902168415.1. Classification (NCBI taxonomy): domain Eukaryota; kingdom Metazoa; phylum Chordata; class Mammalia; order Rodentia; family Cricetidae; genus Peromyscus; species Peromyscus melanophrys. The sequence goes on from CABHPR010105403.1 coordinate 1,556, forward strand.
GTCTAAACCTCCCACCCACAATCTGAGTAAATAGCGAGTTTCCCCCACCGTTTTGGTGTTCGGAGACAAGGTCTCACCATGTAAGTCAAGCTGGTCTTGTACTCCTAATCCACCTGCCTCAGCTTCCACAGTGGTATGGTTACGAGTGTACAGCACTGCCCCCGGGCTCTCAGCCATCATTTTTCTACATTCTGAGTGGTCTGTTCCACTGTAACGTCCTGGCTCTGTCACATGCCTATGCTATTTTCCCCTAGCATCCCTGTGGCTGGGTGTGGCCATGTGATTGATTGGGGGCCAATGGCTATAGTGCTGAATATAATTCTTCCCACCTTGTCTTTCTCCCCTACAACTGAACACAAGTGTGCACATCTACAGGGCCAGAACAATCCAGGAAGCACATGGAAGAGGGGGACCTCACATAAGAAAGAGCTACACAGCTGCTTGTCCTCCATGGCCCTGCCTGAGACTTCCTTTTATTTTTATGAGACAAGGTCTCTCTATACAGCCCTGCCTTACCTAGAACTTGCTCCATAGATCAGGCTGGCTTAAAAGTCACAGAGATTTACCTGCTTCTGCCTCCTGAGTGCTGGGATTAAAGGTGTGCACCACCACATCTGACTTGGTGGCACACACCTTTAATCCTAGCACTCGGGAGGCAGAGGCAGGTGGATCTCCGAGTTTGAGGCCAGCCTGGTCTACAGAGCAAGTTCCAGGACAGCCAGGGCTACACAAGTAAACCTTGTCTGAAAACAAACAAAGTCTAGAAAACAAATAAATAAAATAAAAAATTTAAAAGGTGTGCACCACAATGCCCAACTCAGATTGAGTTTTTGTTAACACATTAAGAGTTTGGGATTATTTGTGACAGCAGTTAGCTCACCTTGAATAACTATTAGAAGAACAAATTACAGAGCTGAAAGGTAATATTGGGCTGGGGCCATGGCTCAGTGGTAGAGTCCCTGCCTAGAATCCCCCAGTGAGGGGTTGAAGGCATGGCTCAGTATTTGCTTGACCTGGGCAAGGTCATGGGTTCCATTTCCATTAGCAAAGAAAGGAAGCTGAAAGCCAACCCTAACTAGCATCAGTGCCCCCAGAACCCTCAGTTTCTTTCCCAAGGTAACAGCACTACCATAGCTACCACTGATGAGCATGTGCTGCTGGAGCTCCTGTGGTAAGGGCACTGATATGTCCTTCCCGATTGATCTTCACAATGTGCAGAAAAGGGGGCTTGCTTTCTTTCTTTCTCTCTCTCTCTCTCTCTCTCTCTCTCTCTCTCTCTCTCTCTCTCTTTCTTTCTTTCTTTCTTTCTTTCTGTTTTTGTTTTTCAAGACAGGGTTTCTTGTGTAGCCCTGCTGGTTGTCCTGGAACTTGCTCTGTAGACCAGGCCAACCTCAAACTCACAGAGATCCCCCTGCCTCTGTCTCCTGAGTGCTCAAATTAAAGGCATGCGCCACCACTGCCTGGCAGGGGGGCCCTATTTCAATCCCTGTTTTCCCAATTCTCTGATAATGAATCCGTGCCAGAGACTGATCTCAGAGCCTCACATCTCAAGTCCCAGTGTGTAGGTGAGGAAATTGGCCATAGTCAAAACTGCCAAAGCCAGGACCCTCTGACCTTTTGGCCTGCCTCCACATCCCTTCCGGCCATCTGGGTAAATGTCCAGCACTGGTGAAGGGTTATGGACTATGTTGTGAGAGGCTTGCCATGGCAAGAAGCTATATTGGCTTTTTTCTATCTGTTTGCTGATTTCTCATCTCACTAGGTTGCCCAGAGGTTCTGAACTTTAGGACTCAGGTGACGTTCTTGTCTCAGCCTCTCTGGTTCTGGAATTAGAGACATGTTCTACGGTGGATGGCCATTATTTGGCCAGAATCTATTTATTTATTTATTTATTTATTTATTTATTTATTTATTTATTTATTTATTTAACTTTCAATTTTATTTTATATATACAGGTGTTTTTGCCTGCCCGCATGTGAATGCACCATTTGTGTGTCTGGTGGCCACAGAGGCCAGAAGAGGGCATCTGAATCCTGGAACGGGAATTACAGACAGTTGGGAGTTGGTGTGGGTGTTGGATATGAAACCTGGGTCCTCTGGAAAAGCAGCCAGTATTCTTAACCACAGAATCATCTCTCCAGTCTCTGGATTTATACTTATTTACAATTTAGTTGTGCGTGTGTGTAAGTACTCATGCGTGAGTGTCTGCACAGAATCCAGAGGAGGGCATTAGGATTGAATATCCCCTCTGTCACTCACCACCTTAGTCCTTTGAGGCAAGGAGTCTCCCTGAACCTGGAATTCACGATTTGCCTTGGTTTTTCCTGTAGTGTGGCAGCCTCCACTTCCTGAGATAGATATGAGGCACCGTAGCCATTTCCACTGTCTTTAAATTATTAATGGCTGGGCATGGCAGAGCACACCTGTAATTTCTGCACTAAGGACGCTGGGGAAGGAGGTTTTCCAGTCCGTCCAAGGCTATATTAAAAGCACCTCTGCTTCGAAGAAACAAAACAACAAAATAAGCCGAGTGATTCTCCTTGTGTCTCCCATTCTGCCTTGTAGTATGTTGTCCGGTATGTGCAGCCCTTGAGTGTCAGGGAAGTTTCTGGGCCTGGTACCCAGAGATAAGTCAGATGAGGTCCAGGCCCTTAGAAAATCTTTACCATTTATAAGGAACTAGCCACAAACCAATGTAATATTCCATCAGAAGTGGTAGATTCAAGAGATTCCTTCTGTGGAATATAAGCAGGGACTGCTGGCTTCCCATCTCAACATTCTTCCACTTGTCAAGGAAGCCTCATTGTACTTTATGGTTGTTCCCTGCCCAACGAGAAATTTCTGACTCTCTTGCAGCTAGGTAAAGCCATGTGATAAAGTTTATTCTAATTAGACCTAAGCAAAAATATCATACAGTCATTTATGGAGTACTTCCTAATAAAAGGGGAAAAACCCTTTTTTCTACTGGGACACCCTCACGCATCCTGGAAACAGGATGGGATTGTGGGATGCTGGCAGCCATTTTGGGTCCCAGTGACAAAGGAGTGATGGAATCAAGTTGGAAGTGTCCAGGTCTTTGGTGGTGATGTGGAGTGGACACACTTTCCAATTCTGGACTTTTTTTTATGTTGGTGATGTCTAAACCACCCTTTGGATTTTATCTAGTGTCTCCCAGAATGACAAACACAACACATTCAATCTTCACCTCAAAATTTTCTTCCCTACATTTTTATAAGTGCAGTAGGTGCCGCAAACCATCCACTCAGTTGCTCAGGCCAAAAGACGACAAGCCACCCAAGTGTTCGACCTTTTCCTCAGCCCTAACACCCATCCCTTCAGCAATGTCTGCATACTTTACCTCTTACACATGTTGGAATCCATGTGGCTTTGTCTGTCTCCCAGAATCCTGGCCTAATCTCTCACCTGGATCTCTCCAGAACCTATTTGTGGGTCTCAACTTCCAAGCCTGCCTCTCATGTCCAGGCTGACCTGTAACACATGACTGTCTTGACCTTGCTTCCTGAATGCTAAGGTAACAGACATGCCACCATGCCCAGATTATATGGATTTTTCTTTTTCATTTCTTTTCTTTCTTTTTTCTCCTCCTCCTCCTCCTCTTCTATTTTATTTTTCAAGACAGGGTTTCTCTGTGCAGCCCTGGCTGTCCTGGAACTCACTGTGTAGACCAGGCTGGCCTCAAACTCACAGAGATCCACCTGCCTCTGCCTCCCAAGTGTTCAGATTAAAGGTGTGCGCCACCACCACTCGGCTGCTTCCTTTTTTTGGTACAGTCTTACTGTGTAGCCCTGGCTGACCTGGAATTTGATATGGAGATGAGGCCTGGATTAAAGGTTTGTACCACTGTACCTGACTAGGGGGACTCTTTTACATTTAAGATTTATTTTATTTTTTCATTATGTGTATGATGTGTCTGTGTGTGGGCATGTGCACATGCTGCAGGTGCCCTAGGAGACCAGAGGGTTTGGATCCCTGGAAGCTGGAGTTACAAGTGATTTTGAGCCACCCCACCTGGGGGCTGGGAATCAGAACTCAGGTCCTCAGCAGGGATAGTATGTGCTCTTAACCACTGAGCCATTGTTTTACTGTTCTTTTTTTTGTTTTGTTTTGTTTTGTTTTGTTTTTCGAGAAAGTGTTTCCCTGTGTAGTTTTGGTGTCTGTCCTGGAACTCGCTCTGTAGCCCAGGCTGGCCTCGAACTCACAGAGATCCGCCTGGCTCTGCCTCCCGAGTGCTGGGATTAAAGGCCAGAGGGACGTCAGATCTCCTGGAACTGGAACAACCACTACAGATGGTTGTTAGCTGCCGTGTGGATGCTGGGAATCAAGCCTTGGTCCTGCAAGGGTAACAAGTGCTCTTAACTTCTGAACCATCTCTCCAGCTACCCTCTCACCCATAGATGCATTTTTCAAAATGGGACTCAGGGGACTAGAGATGTTTCCGTGGATAAAATGCTTGCTGTTTATCAAGTGCAAGGCCTGATTTCCAGCATACAAATAAAGCAGGCTCGCACTTGTAAGCCAGGGGCTTGGGGTGGGGTGGGGGGGGGTGCAGACAAGAGGATCCCCAGAGTTTACTAGTCAGCTACTGTAGCCAAATTGGTATGCTCCAGGTTCCTTGAGAGACCCTGTGTCAAAAGTGGGGGCGTTGGGGGAGAGGGGCAAGTGAAAGAGCTCAGTGAGTAAAGGTGCTTGCCGCTAAGACCAACAACCTGAGTTCGATCACTGGGACCCATGTGATGGAGGGAGAGAACCAGTCTCTGCAAGTTGTCCTCAGACCTCCACGAGTGTCATGACACCTGCCCTCAACTCCCCCACACGCACTCAAATAAATAAATACACGTAATTTTAAACATGCAGGGGCTGGAGAGATGGCTCAGAGGTCGAGTGCACTGGCTGCTCTTTCAGTGGACCTGGGTTTGAGTCCCAGCATCAACACGGTGGCTCACAGCCATCTGTAAACTCCGGCTCCAGGGAACCTTTTTTTCTGGACTATGAGAACACCAGGTACACACGGGTGCACAGACATACATGTGGCCAAAACACCCACGCTCATAAAATAAAAATGTAAGCAAATTAAAAGAAAGAGAGTCAGGTAGGGTGGCATATGTCTTCAATCCCAGCACTCAGGAGGAATAGGCAAGTGGACCTCCAGGAGTCTGAGGTCAGCCTGCTCTACACAGTGAGTTCTAAGCTAAGCAAAGGTGACAGTGATACTCTGTCTCTAATGAAATAAGCATATAAGTAAAAGCACAAACCAAGGTGGAGAGCAGCTGAGGAAGTCATGTGACCTGGACCTCTGGCCTCCACACACATGCACATGTATATAAATGTTCACACACTAACATGTACACACTCAGACACACAAAGAACCTGCTTACGGTATTATCTTCCATGTCTGCCTCTCACACCCAGGCTGTTCTTGAACACATGACCTTCCTGCCTTAGCCTCCTGAGTGATGTGTGGACCACTATGCCCATGTTAAAATCAGCCAACAGAGCCCGGTGGTGGCGTCGCACGCCTTTAATCCCAGCACTCGGGAGGCAGAGCCAGGCAGATCTCTGTGAGTTCGAGGCCAGCCTGGTCTCCAAAGCGAGTTCCAGGAAAGGCACAAAGCTACACAGAGAAACCCTGTCTCGGAAAAAAAATAAAAAAATAAAAAATAAAAAAATAAAAAAAAATCAGCCAACAGGGCTGCCGATGATTGGGGCTTTGCCCAGTGGTGTGGAAGACCTCAACGCGCCCCCTAGCCCAGCAGCGCCAGCAGCATCCAGCCCTGCCATGGCAGCCTATCACAAACTCCTGTGTGGGCCCTTCCAGGTACCGAACAGGCCCCAGGTGTCACCCCTCTCCTGTTCACTGCCCTCTAGACTAACTGGCCTCAGTGTCCCTCAAGCACATTGAATTTGCTCCCCACTCAGGACCTTCGCATGTCCTTCCCTCTGCCTGGTTGTCCTCTTCTACAACTCCCACCATCTCAGGGCTGTCTTCTGTGCTCCTTCAGTGACCTCTGACCTCCTCCAAAAGACCTTCCTTCACCCTCTGTCTCTTTGCCTCCAGAACACTTTCTGTCTCCTTCCCATTGATTGATGTATTCTATGGAAATAACATACAGGCTCTACGAAGGTGAGTGTGTGACCTGCTGAGGTTAAGGCTCCACACACCTACACACACCCAGCCAGGAAGTGTGCATAGCCCTCAGTCACCAGGCAGGAGGATCAGTGGTTCAACGTCATTCTCCCTTATGTATCTTGTTGGAAGGCAGCTTGGGCTGCAGGAGACACTGTCTCAGAAATGCAAATCTGGGGAAGTGGGAGAGATGGATGGTTCAGCACTTAAGAGGGTTGCCTGCGGCTCTTGCAGACAATCAGTTCCCAGCACCCTCAACAGACAGCTCACAACTTCCAGGAGCTCCAGGTCCAGGGGACCTGATGCCTCTGGCCTCTGCAGGCACCAGCACTTGCATATACATATCCTAACACACATAATTTTTAAAAATAAGTCTTTTAAAAACAATAGCAGGAATGGAGAGATGGCTCAGAGGTCAGGAGCACTTGCCGTTCTTCCAGAGGACCTGAGTTCAGTTCCCAGTGCCCACATCAGACCGCACACAACTGCCTATGAATCCATCTCCAGGAGACCCAATGCCCCTTCTGACTTCTGAAGGCACCTGCGCACACACACACACACACACACACACACACACACACTCACACACACACACACTCACACACTCACACTCACACATACATAGCAGTGCAAAATTCACCAGGCATGGTGACACAAGCCTTTAAACCCAGCGCTTCAGAAGCAGAGGCAGAGAGATCTCTGTGAGTTCAAGGCCAGCTAAGGCTACAGAATAGAGAGACCCTGTCTCAAACAAACAAAAACAAACAAACAAACAAAAAACAAAACGAGGCTGACAAGATGGCTCTGTGGGTAAAGACAGCAAGCCGAGTTTGATCTCCAGGACCCACATACACAAAAGAAATAAATGACTATAACAACAAAATTTTAAAAATTAAAAACAGAACATTTAGAGAGCTTGCAGAAGGTGCTACACTACTCAGGTAGGATCTTGCTTGGGCTTCCAGACAATTACGAACCGCAGCTTTATTTTGGTTTTCTTTGAGACAGGGTCTCACCCCGCAGACCACACTACGCTAAAACTCACTATCTAGGCCAGGCTGGCCTTGAACTCCTGAACCTCCCACTTCAGGCTTCCTAGTGCTGGGGTCACAGACATGCTCTGCCACACACTGCCTGGGGATCTCATTGCAAACGCCAGGCAGATCCCAGCTCCAGCTCTTGCCATCCAGGTGACTTTGAGGAAGTGCCCCAACCTTTATTAGCAGAGTCCACACCATCTGTGAGATGACCGTGATGCCAGAGATAGCGTCGGAGGAGTCAGCCTTGCACCCAACACTCCAGAAGAGTCCTCTCTGATGGCTGTTATTACAGGCTCTGGGAACAAGCCAGGCCTTATGAAAACTAGTCTGCATGGTCAATACTTTAAAAAAAAAAAATCTTGCTGGGTATGGGGGTTGTAATACCAGCAACCTGGAGGCAGAGGCAGGAAAGATCTCTGAGTGTGTGAGGCCAGTCTGGTTACTTAGAGAGTTCCAGGCCAGCCCAGGCCTGGTAGTAACACCTTGCCTTATAAACCAAAATCCCCAAATAATAATCTTGTGCTGGGATGTAGCTCCTTTGGGAGAGTGCTGGCCTAGCATTTCTTGAAGTCCTGAGTTTGAGCCCTGCTCTTGCATAAGCTAGGCATGATGGTGCACACCCAAAGTTCCAGCATTTGGGAGGTAGAGGCAGGAGGATCAAGAGTTTAAGGTTATCCTTGACTAAGCATCGAGTCTGAGGCCAGCCTGGGCTACATGAGACACTGTTTCAAAAAACAAAACAAAACAAAATCCAACCAAACGATGTCTTAACAACTATCTCACGGCCCTCACAGCTAATATGAAGTTAGCCCCCATTTTACAGATGTGAAGAGTGAGGTATCCAAGAGGAGTTAGTGACAAAGTGTGCCATTTCCTGGGAGCTGTGGGGACCCCCATATGCACCTCTCCCATTTTCCAACTGCTCTCTGCTTGAGGGTGCAGATGGGGTGTGGGGGGGGCTTTTGTTGAATTCCCTCCCCTCCTGAAGAGTCAGTAAGCGACCGTGTTTCTGCCTGGAATACTAATTGGCCCAAGCCTTTTGTTTCTGGTTGGGGGGGGGTGGGGGCGGGACTTTCTGGTCAGAGAGGGGCTGAGCTTTTGGGACTGGGGCATGGACTTTGAAATAGTGTTGACAGCCAGAAGTCATCATGGGGACTGCGCTTGGAGAAAAGCAGAGGGGAGGTTCTGGAAAAGGGGTTGTCAGGGGACAAGGAGAGACTCAGCATCCTCCACCCTAGACTCACAAACACAGGCAACAACTGTCCCAGGCCCAGGAACCTCCTCCTTCAGACACAGGGCTCCGGGGTAAGCCCTCCTCCCTCAGACCCAGGGGTCCAGGGTCAGCCCTCCTCCCTCAGACCCAGGGGTCCAGGGTCAGCCCTCCTCCCTCAGACACAGGGATCCAGGCCCAGCCCTCCTCCCTCAGACACAGGGGTCCAGGGCCAGCCCTCCTCCCTCAGACACAGGGGTCCAGGGTCAGCCCTCCTCCCTCAGACACAAGGGTCAGGCCCCAGCCCTCCTCCCTCAGACCCAGGGGTCCAGGGCCAGCACTCCTCCCTCAGACACAGGGGTCCAGACCACAGCCTCCCCCCTCTGACACAGGGGTCCAGACCTCAGTCTCCTCCTCTGACACAGGGGTCCAGACCCCAGCCCCTCCTCCTTCAGACACAGGGGTTCAGGGCAGCCCTTCTCCCTCAGACTCAGGGGTCTAGTCCCCAGCCCTCCTCCCTCAGACCCAGGGGTCCAGACCCAGCACTCCTCCCTCAGACCCAGGGGCCCAGGCTCCCAGCCCTTCTCCCTCAGACCCAGGGGTTCAGGCCCTAGCCCTCCTCCCTCAGACTCAGGGTTCCAGGCCTGGCCTTCCTCCCTCAGACTCATGAGACAGGGGTCCACAGTGCACAGCTGGTGGATGTTTCCACAGAGACTAAGCAGGATGGGGGAGTACTTCCTGGGTCCTGAGTCAGCGAATACCCAAGGGAGTCTCAAGGTCACAGTTCTGGGAAGGTCATAGCCACCCCCTCTGTATCCGTTCCCCAGGGGGCCCCTGGCACCATGCCTCTTTCCTTTTCCCTCCCCTGGGAAGCTGGTACATTCCTGGGTCCTGCCTGAACCCCCCCTCAGCCCCCCATCAATGGCGGAGTCCGAGCATCGTTGCACAAAGCATCAATTCTTCCAGCAGACCAGCCTTGTGAAGGCGCCTGTATTTGCAGGACCTAGGCATCAGGGTCCCAGCTCAACCTCCCTCAGAAACCCCCAGCCCCTTTCTCCTCAGCCAAGAATCTCAGCTTCTCTTCCTTTTCTCAGTACCCAGAAGTACAGAGTTCTAGTCACCTCAAACCTCTGACTTAGACCCCAGCCCCCCTCCCTCAGATCCAGGGGTCTAGGCCCAGCCCTCCTCCCTCAGACCCAGGGGTCCAGACCCAGCCCTCCTCCCTCAGACCCAGGGGTCCAGGGCAGCCCTCCTCCCTCAAACCCAGGGATCCAGGCCCAGCCCTCCTCCCTCAGACCCAGGTGTTCAGACCCCAGCCTCCCCCCTCTGACACAGGAGTCCAGACCTCAGTCTCCTCCTCTGACACAGGGGTCCAGACCCCAGCCTCTCCTCCCTCAGACACGGAGATCTGAACCCTGGCTTCTCCCCTCTTGAAAACTTTGGATTCCTGAACCATGATCCTGCCTTCTGTCCTTTGTATCCTGAATGTCTGGGGACCGGGGCCTTAGGTGGGGGCGTCCAGGGGTGAGTCAGCGGCCTAACACAAAGTCCTCCCTGTGGCCCCCACGTTCCTGGGATACTCAGGACTCCCTGGATTCCAGGCTTCTGGCCCAGCCAGCGGGTAAGGAGTCCCTCAGAGGGTCACCCTGAGCGTGGGGTTCCCGGAAGAATGCAAGCTTCCTTTCAATTTTGCTTCTCCAAGCCTTGGTCACAGTTACCCTTCTGTATCTTCCTCCACGAAGCCCCAGCAGCCCATCCCACTGCTCTGGGTGTCCAGAGAAAGGCCTAGGTGCCCAGTGTCTACAGGCAGGAACCATGGGTGCTCGGCCTCTGGTGCCATTGGACGCTGGCGGGACTGGCTACATCCAGCAACCCCCCCAACACACACACACACACCCAGAGAGAGAAAGCTGCCTTTGTGTTCCCCGAGTCGGGGACAGGCCAGGCTCGCACGACATTAACCCACCCCTGGGCCCTAGCCCCGCTGGGTCTAAGGTCTTGGAATCTGTGGAGGAACCTAACCTCCGCCCCCACACGGGGGACCCAGGCATCCAGTCCACGAGTGGGTCGGGGTCACTGATAGATATCTCCCCAGACCCATTCTTTGGGGTGAGTCACGATGAAAGGAGGGTCCCTCTGTGCTCTAAGTGGTTGCTTAGAGCTGTTAACAGGGAGAAGTGAGTCACCCTAGAAGGGAAACTTAACTTGCGATCAACAAAGTCCCCCTCCACAGGGCTCCCCAAGTCTTAATAACCTCTTTATTCTTTCTCAGGATCTACATATTGGCTTCCTGCTGCGGGTCCAGTTTCCTGTTGTGGGTCCCCCCCACCCCAACCCCATGTGCATCTCTGTGGTCAACTGCCCTGTAACATATTTCTATCTACCTTTTTCTCTCAACATCAGCCTCATTCTCCTCTTCTCATATTCTCAACAGATGAGTGAGCCAGGAAAGATGGGATACCTTCTTTCTTTCTTTCTTTCTTTCTTTCTTTCTTTCTTTCTTTCTTTC
>CABHPR010105404.1:9991-58884 GCA_902168415.1 Peromyscus melanophrys
TCTTTCTTTCTTTCTTTCTTTCTTTCTTTCTTTCTTTCTTTCTTTCTTTCTTTCTTTTTCTTTTCTTTTTCTTTTTTTTTGGCTTTTAGAAACAGGGTTTCTCTGTATAGTTTTGATGCCTGTCCTGAATTTCGCTCTGTAGACCAAGCTGGCCTTGAACTCACAGAGATCCGCCTTTCTCTGCCTCCTGAGTGCTGGGATTAACGGCATGTGCCACCATCGCTCAGCTTAGATCTTCATTTCTAACCTTCAACAGACCTGTATCTAAGCCAAGTGTGGAGCGTGGATGTTAGTCCTCACCATATCTCTTTTATACTACAGGTAATATAGAGGAAACCGTGATGCTATAAACAACTGTTAGCTGGTCAATCCCTGGATGTGTGACCAGAAACACACAATGGAAATTACAGCCCTTCAAGAGCTGTCATGTGATTCAATGCTTCTTTTATTTCTCTGTATGGATTGATATTTTTTTCATTAAAAACAGCATTATTGAGAAATAACTGATACACAAAGATATACATATATATATATATATATATACATTTACATATGTATATGTACTGCTTGATGTGTCGGGACATATGTAAATTCTTTATGACTCTATCACTACAGTGAAAGTAACAAATTCAACACCACCTAATGTTTTCTTGTGTGTCTATTGTTATTCTTTAAAAAAAGATTATTATTTATTCTTTACTAAAGAAAAATCAATATAAAACTGGGCTTGGGAGTGCATGTTTATAGTCCTGCTACTCAGAAGGCTGAAGCAGAAAGATCAAGAGTCCAGCCTGTCTTATATAATGAATTCCAGGCCAACAGAGGCTACATAGGAACATACTGATTCAAGAAAAAAATGTCACTGTAAATTATTTTTTTAATGCAATCATTATTCTACTACACATTATCTTTCTTTTAAGAGATCAAAGAAAATCCTTGTTTCAATTGTTCGAAATCAGAATTCAAAAACAGGGTCCAGTGCTTTACTTCTAGTGCTTTGTGTTTTCAGACTGATTGACAGTGTAAGACATTCATATATGTGAACTGTATGCGAATGCTCCCTTTCAACCTCAGACCAGGTATTCCCTAATTGTTGAGTATAAATTTTTGTGTCTAAAAATTTAGTTATAAAAACATGATTCTTGTCTCTAGTTATTTTCTAATTAGCATGCAATGCAATGGTTTCATTATGACCTTTTCACAATACTTTGTTCCTACGGATCTGCCTCCCCCAAGTCCTTCCTTGTTCACCCCACTCCCTCTCCTGTTGTTCTTCATTTCACCTCTAATAACCCTCTTCTCTTTTCATGTAATGTGCTTTCTATTATCTGCCCCACTTATAATCTATTCTTTCTAACCTTCCCAGTCTTGTGATTAACACACACACACACGCACGCACGCACGCACGCACGCACGCACGCACGCACACTATAAACACCTACCACAGAGATTAAAATATTGGATTTGTATATGAAAGACACATTTTTGTTCTTTTGAGTTTAGCTTATTTCAATTATAAATTATAGTGATTTCTAGTGCTATCCATGATTTCAGTTTTCTTTATGGGTGAATTAAATTTCATTGAAATATGTACAACTCATTTTTATTATCATTATTACTAATTGCTGTTAATTTATCATTGAGTATACACTTATTTTATTTGTGGATGGCTATCTAGGCATTATCCATGTCTTAACTATTGAGATCAGTGCAAAAATAAACTATGCAAATATGTTTGTAGTAGAATTTGAGTCCTTTGGGGAGGTATCCACGAGTTATAGAGCTTGGTTATGTTGTAGTTTTAACCACAGGAGTTATACCACTTTGCATTGCCACCAACAGTGTTTGAGGATTCTTCTTTCTACACATCCCTGCCAACACTGGTTGTTGTTGTTGTTACAGTTTCTATTGATTACATTTGTCTTTTGATAATTTCATAAAAGTATATGATATGTTCTAACTCCTCTCATCACCCATCCTCTTATTTCCCTCTGACCCCTCTCAATCTCTCCTTCTCTCTGTAGGTTTCTTGACCTTTTTTTCATTTGTTTTTCATTGTGTTTTGTGACCCAATGAGTTTAGCCAGGACCATCTGAGTGACCATAGGTATGGAATCATAAGGAGCCTGGTAGGTTGTCAGTAGGTAAACAAGTCAAGACAATGACTCCCTCTCCCTCAACATGAATCAATAATCGGTGATTCAGCAGAGAGTGCTAGGGCACCATTAATTGTTTTATGACTGGGGTGAGATAGTATCTCAAAGTTTTTTATTGTTAATATTTTTTTCTTTTTAAGAATATTTTATTTCACCAGGCAGTGGTGGAGACGGCCTTTAATCCCAGCATTCAGGAGGAAAAAGCAGGTGGATATCTGAGTTTGAGGACATCCTGGTCTACAGAGTGAGTTCTAGGACAACCAGGGCTGCACAGAGAAACCCTGTCTTAAAAGCAAATCAATCAATCAACCAATCAATAAAATATTTTATTAATTCTTTGAGAATGCCATGCAATGTATTTTGAACATATTCTCTTTACCTGCCCCATTTCTATAACCACTTTTTATGCCTTTCCCTTACTATCAACCCAACTTAGAATTTCCTTCTTTTTTTATCATTAAGTCAACATTGTGTTTCCCAACTGTCATTGAAAATGGTGCCTGCCATGGAATATAGTCAACCTACCATTTGTCATATCATTAAAGAAAATTACCTTTATTTCTCCCAGAAGCTCTCAAATTCCAATAGCTCCTCAGCTAGTGGTGAGAGTCTATGCCCATCTTCTGTTGGGCCCCATGAGGCCTGGGTGTGTAACTTCCTGAGCCTAGTTCAAGTTTGGCGACCTGTCCTGGGACATGACTTCCACACATGAGTGACTCAGCTCTACTCGACCTAGAATTGCCTCTGCCTAGTAACTGCTGAGATGGCATCGTCTCATTGATCCGCTATCCTCACCCCATCCCCCCCCCTCACTTCAACCTATATAAGTTCACTCCTGAATACTCAATGAAGTGAGTTCCTGCTTTGACAAGACTCCCGGCCCAGTGTGCTTCTCTCTGGTGGAATGGGGCGTCTGGGCCATTGACACTCACCATCCCTCTCAGCCCCAGGTAGAGACAGGCTGGACTGGTCCTGCCTCCACCCTACCTGTAGGTCAGATCGACAACCTTCTCTCAGCCATTTAGTAGAATAAGATACATAGAGCCTCTCAGCCATTTAGTAGAATAAGATATATAGGGCCTAAGACCTACCTAGCCACAGGTTCTTGGTTACTTTATATTACTAGATATGGATTCCATAATACAGTGGCCAGTCATAATGTGATTGATTATTCCCGTAATGTTCATGTCACTACTATACCAGTGGACATATCTTGCCAGGTCAGTCATGGTTGTATTTCTATGGTTGACAGCCTGATGAGATTGAAATTTCTTTTCTCCTCTACTAGCATGCATATGCACCTTTCGGCACTGTGAAAGCTAGCCTGTAAGGAGGAAGTTTTTGGATGAGTACCAGTTTTTTTTTTTTTTTTTTTTTTTTTTTGAGACAGGGTTTCTCTGTGTAGCTTTGTGCCTTTCCTGGAACTCACTTGGTAGCCCAGGCTGGCCTGGAACTCACAGATCCACCTGGTTCTGTCTCCCGAGTGCTGTGATTAAAGGCGTGCGCCACCACTGCCCGGCCGTGTGTGATGTCTTTAGCAATAAAGTCTTAGCATAAAGTTCTGGAGGATAGCCAAGAGTACTGGCAATAGCCTGCTCCATGATCACCTATTAACCCTTTAGACCTCTGCATTCTATCTACACTCACTGATATGTCCCCATTAAACCTTACTAAATTCCCAGCCTATGTGGATGGGAACTCCAAATGAAACACACAAATCTGAAGATTTAAAATTACCTTCTACAGAAGGAAGAAAATATGTGACATTCATCTTTCTGTGCCTGAGTTATCTCACTCAGTTTATAGCTCCATCCATTTACTTGCAAATTTCATGATTTCACTTTTCTTTTTTAACATATAATTTTATTTTTTAATTAAAATATAATTAAATTAACCCCCTTCCTTTTTCTCCTTCAACTACTTTCATGGTCCCCTCTACTCATTCCTTCCCAAATTCCTTCCAAAATTCCTTTTTTAAAAAAATTGTTATTAGTACATATATGTATGGCTATATAAACACAGCGTGCTTACTTGTATGTGTTTTATTTGAGGGCTGATCACTTAGACTTGGATAATCAACTTGGGGGCTCATCCCTGGGGATGATTAAATGCTGAATAATATTCCATTGTATGAATGTACCACATTTTCATCTTCTAAATAAGCATTTTATTCATTGCTAAGGATGTTCAACATTTTGATGAATACTTACTGGTCATTTGTGTTCCTTCTTTTGAGAACAGTTTATTAAGTTCATTAACCTATTCATTGAGTATAATAATATTTGCCATGTTGGTATTTAGTTTTTGCAATTCTCTTTGAATCAATACAGTTTCATGAGAATTGGAGTCCCAAGAGAATATCACTAATATCTTCTTAGTATGACTGCTAAATAAACTTACTATCTTCTACCTATACTGTAATTACCTGTAACACAGGAGTTGTAGTAATAGCTATATTGCAAGGTTTTATGAAAATAAAACAAGCTAACAATTATTATGTACCCATACAGCCTGAGATTTAGAAAATACTGTATAACAGTTTATTAGATATGAGACCCAAAGATGTGTTGTCTCTACAAAAATAAACAGCTTGATTCATAAATACTATTTCTTTCTCTCAGATTTCAAAAGAAAAAAAAAACACTCAGTGATTGTTTTGGTTTAAATATGAAAGGTCCCTCATTGGCTCATTATTTGAACAGTTGGTCCTCATTTACAGTGCTATTTGGGGGCATTATGGAAACATTAGGAGATGGAGTCTTGCTGGAGGAAGCATGTCATTTTGTGTGGGATTTGAGAACTGTGAGCCTAGCCCCACTTCCTGCTCTCCTCTTCATATTCCTGTGTGCCTATAGAATGTGGTCCATCATCTTCCGGTTCTTTCCGGCACGCTTTTCCTTTCTGCTGCCGCAACTCCTGCACTTGATTCCTCTGGAACTCTAAACCAGAATAAAGTCTTTCTTCCCCAAAGTGCTTTTTATCAGAGTAATTTTTTTCATAGCACAGAAAAATAACTATGACAGAAATCACAGACAAAGGGAATACATTTTCAACTTAATTTTCAGAAAAAAAGTTGTTTTTTGTTACCAATTTCACATGGAAGGAAACATAATGCAACTATAATAATTAAAAGTAACTCGATGGTATGTTTAAATAAAATATGTCTTGTCAGTGAATGTTCCTGAAGTGTTTGGAAGTTTTAATGATGTATTGTAACTGATGTATAGACTTAAAATTTTAACCTTGACATAGAACTAATTCCCAATGTGGAAAAGTGTTAATAGCAGGATTGAATAAATTTGGTTTAGAAATAATACTATTTCCAACTGAGTAATGATGTCATTACAATGCTTGCAATGTACATAAGATTGTACTTGTAACTAAGTTCCACTATATTATTACTAGGCAATGCCATAATGTGGGATTATCCGTATATTTGCTGTCACTGTAAATTAGAAAATATATACCTACTATATTTGAAATTTAAAAATGATAAGAAAACACACATAAAAGTTACAGAGAAACTGAATTTTATAAAACCATTTTTCAGTTAGACAGTATAACAATGTTTTTGTGTTCAATTGCTATAAGTCACGAAAGCACAGAGTTTAAAAAATGGAGAAACCATTACATAAAGCCACAGCTAGTCAAAATTCAGAGAATGATGGATTCTGGGGTACATAGCCTCCAATAATATGTCTGCTGCATAAAGCCTGCAAGACTCAGGGAAGGAACACTGCAGAAGAAGGTGTCTAAAGACTGGAAGAGCCAGAAGAGCAGTATGCCTGCTGAAATGCCGTGTCTTCCATTCAGGACAGGGAACCGGCATCCATCCATGAAGTCTTAAACATATGGTAGGCTAAACAGGATTTGGACAAAGGAAATACATGTCTGCATGTCTGCACAGACTGGAGAAATACCACCAGGTACCACCCCTAGACAAAGAACTACAGGCAATGAATGACTCCTGAGAGCAAGAATCAGTCTTCTTCAGGGATGAACTCCCTAATTGGTTATCCAGTACCAAGTCATCATCCCTAAAAGCATAGACATCAGAACAACATTAAATAGATTCATCAGGTTGTATTTGCATATTTATATGTATGTATACATGTAACAGTAATAAAGAAAAATTTTAAAGTAGGATGTCAAGTCAGGGATGTATGAGATTAATCTGGAAGGGATTTGGGGGTGGAGTGTTGGTGAATATCATCAAAATATAGATTATGCATATATAAAATTCTCAAAAAGTTAATATACATAGTATATTTTTGATGAAATATGTAGGCTGACAAGATACCTCACTGGATGTAAGTGTTGGTCTTGAAGCTTGATGACCTGAGTTTGATCCCTTGATCTCACAAATTAGGAGAGAATCAATTCCTGATTTTGTCTCCTGACCTCCACAACAGTGGTGCTCGTGGATTTGCACATACAAACACACAGAGGCCCACACACACACAATTTAAAAAATGAAATATGTAAACAATTATCATTACTCCTCCATGACTAGACGTATAAAATTTATTCCAAATTATTTGATTATGACCATCTCTTGCTTCCTGTTTAATTCATTGATCCTAGATTTCTTGCTTCATCTTTACCCATGCAGCTGTCATTTAACTTTTTTTTTTTTTAAACTGGATCCGATGGATATCTGAATTCCATCTTTGGCACAGAATAGCTCTTGCATAACTAAGTGATTTAATAGTCCATGTTGAACTGTTTCTGCTTCATCATGTGTGCATTAAAGAAACATTTCCTGATTGTCAATAGCATTAAGGAATATGGTTAAGGTGGTGTTTTTAAAAGCCCCACAATGATATTAGGAAGATTAATATACATCACGGAAACACTAGAGACCGATTAAAAGGCAACAAATCAGTGAGCCTATGATTGTGTGGTATAATCAATATGCATAAGAACTAGGAGAGTGGAAATTTAGGGAGAATAATCTGAGGTGTAATTAGATCTAATTACATTTTGAGATAATAACCCTGATCATACCCTGGTGATCTCACATGAGTTGTTTGAGGTTATGAGAATTTGGTTCTCCTGTTATACACACAGGTTGAGAACATCCCTACAAAGGATGAGCTGACTTGATAGTATTCTTAGCATTATTTCACTCATTGTGGCTAGGAATTGACAATATTTTGAGTTTTGGGTGCATGGTCTACCCATATTTTATGTTTTTTAAGTATTAAAATGGGTCAGATAAAAATGCTTGGGGAATTATAGATGGAAATTATTCTTTTTTTTTTTTTTTTTTTGGTTTTTCGAGACAGGGTTTCTCTGTGTAGCTTTTCGTCTTTCCTGGAACTCACTCTGTAGTCCAGGCTGGCCTTGAACTCACAGAGATCCGCCTGGCTCTGCCTCCCCAGTACTGGGATTAAAGGTGTGCACCACTACCGCCCAGCTATTTGTCTACTTTTAACATTAAATTGGAAAAAGTAGATTAAAATGTATTTCTCATGTTAAGTGCCACCTGTATAGGAAACCAGAAGCTCATAGTTATACACATGAAAATTTTGAATTATATTGAACTGCAATAAATAAAAAAACTCAAAAAAACTAAGTTGCTGCCTTTTCTCTCTCTTTCTAAAATAGAATTCCATGTGTATTTAACTCTAAAGTAACCAATATTAGCATGCATGCTAGAGTCATAGATGCCTATGGAGTAAGATTTCTGTTAGAGACATATAGATATATGTTTTCATTTAGAATTTAATTTTATTAATTTTGCTCCTCTTTAATATTATAATACTAGATTATCAGTATCTACATTTATCAAAAGAACTGAAATATGGTAAAGTGGTATTTAAACATTATTTCTATTTTTATATAAAGGAAACCAAACAAAATCAAAATGTTCTTTTACATTATTGAATTGTATGTATAGAGATTTGCCTTATTTCTGAAAAAGCAGTTTGGGCTTATTTTTCATTTGTCTCAATTGTTTATGTTTTAATACTTTCATTAGTGATATGCAAGGTGATAGTTCCATAATTGCTCTATCTGAGCATAACTTAAAATGTAGCTCAGATGATTGGTAATGCACTACTGTTATTTCGAATTGTTTGGTTTATAATATGATTACCATCTTTCAAGTCCACTGTCCATTTTCACTTTGTAATTCCCCTGCTCATTTGCATGTTGAGTTTTTAATCCCAATTAATTTAGATACTAACTTTCTTAATTATCTCAAGTTGCTATTTGTCTTTGTTTTATTATATTTATTTTATTTAGAAGGATTTAATTTTATATAATCTAACTTGGAAGATAACTTATTCTATAAACAGCTTGTTTCCCTTGAAAAAAATAAATATGTCTTCTACTAAAGTATTCTATTAGGTAAAAGTTAAAGAGATGGTTCCACAAACAAAAAATTGCTTACGTTTATATTTTAAAGTTGAGAACATCCACAAACTTCTAAGCTTGATG
This sequence comes from Peromyscus melanophrys, assembly GCA_902168415.1. Classification (NCBI taxonomy): domain Eukaryota; kingdom Metazoa; phylum Chordata; class Mammalia; order Rodentia; family Cricetidae; genus Peromyscus; species Peromyscus melanophrys. Next base: position 18,591 of record CABHPR010105404.1, read on the forward strand.
CAGGCAACAGTTACAGAGGAGCAGGCCCACTTTCCACAAATGTTAGAGACTTACCAATTAGTGAATTAGTGAACAGGCCAGCAAGCATAAAGACAAATGCAGGAGGCTACATCACAGAACACACTTGACAAATGCACTCAGTACCATGTGTTTGACAATGCTTCAGGGTAGACCTCTAAATTTCCTCTAACATATTCTGTGAAAGCAGTTTAGTGTGGGTGATAATGGGTCTCACCCCAGTTCCCAGATAATGATTTGCTGCTAAGAAATGGAGGCAGACTATTGGATATTCAAGGAGAATTATAGGGTTTTCAAGCCAGAGCTGACACTTAACAGGTTTCTCTTGATAGGGCCACGGTTTCATCTTTTTTGAGCATGATGCAGTTTCATGACTCGGTTAGTTTAAAAGTCTATAGTGAAGCTTCAGTGTCAGTATAACTGTAAATGAAATATTAATGAATGAAGCATATTCAGTTGTAATAACTAAATCTATCTATGATTTCACAGAAAAGTGACTCAAAATACAGCATTCGCAATTGCAAAAGGTGTAAGGTTACGTATCCAACACCTATTTAGTTTTTCTATTAAATAAAATTGTGTCACTAATTTTACTTTTATGACATAGAATAACTTGCATGAGGCTTAGTTAGTATATGTTAGTAGGAATTTATAAATAAATAATTTAATGTACAATTTTGATCACATTAAATTTTTAGGAGATATATTTTACAATGGATCCCAGGACAGGCATTGATACTTGGTTATTCCTGTTATTTTTTGGTGGTAGTGTGTCTGTACTTCTTATCTTTGGGGTTTACTGCTGTGGTGTTATCTATTGCCTGTGTTTTCAAGGGTGTATCTGACTTCCTTGGGCTGGAATTTTCCTTCTAGTGCTTTCTGTAGGGCTGGGTTTGTGGATAAGTATTGTTTAAATCTGGCTTTGTCTTGGAATGTCTTGTTCACTCCGTCTATGATGATTGAAAGTTTTGCTGGGTATATTAGTCTAGGCTGGCATCCATGTTCTCTTAGTGTCTGCATTACATCTGTCCATGATCTTCTGGCTTTCAAAGTCTCCATTGAGAAATCGGGTGTTATTCTGATGGGTTTGCCTTTATAGGTCACTTGGCCTTTTTCCTTTGCTGCTCTTAATATTCTTTCTTTATTCTGTATGTTTAGTTGTTTAATTATTATGTGGCGAGGGGACTTTTTTTGGGGGTCTAGTCTGTTTGGTGTTCTATAGGCTTCTTGTATCTTCATTGGCATTTCCTTCTTTAAGTTGGGAAAGTTTTCTTCTATGATCTTATTGAATATATTTTCTGCGCCTTTAAGTTGGTATTCTTCTCCTTCTTCTATCCCTATTATTCGCAGGTTTGGTCTTTTCATGGTGTCCCAGATTTCTTGGACATTTTGGGTCATGACTTTGTTGGCTTTAGTGTTTTCTTTGACTGATGAATCTATTTCTTCTACCGTATCTTCAACGCCAGAGATCCTCTCTTCCATCTCTTGCATTCTGTTGGTTATACTTGCATCTGAAGTTCCTGATTGTTTACTTAGATTCTCTATTTCCAGCATTCCCTCTGTTTGTGTCTTCTTCATTTTTTCTATTTCCCTTTGCAGGTCTTGGACCTGTTTCATTGCTTTTTCATGGCTTTCTTTCAGTGCTTTATTGTTTTCTTCCAGGACTTTATTGTTTTCTTCTACTTTAATTGTTCTTTCCTCTAGGTTTTTACAGCGTTCTTGCCATTTTTTTGTCTGTTCCTCTATATAAGCCTCTACCTTCTTCATGATGTTATTCATAAGGCTGTTTTCTTCTGCTTCTTCCAAATTTTGATGATCAGCTCTAGTTGTTGGAGGAGGGCTAGGTTCTGGTGATGCTGTATTGCTCCTCATTTTGTTGAATGTACTTCTGCCTTGACGTCTGCCCATCTCCTTGTGTTTGATCTTGGTCTTATCAGCACACTTGGTGCAGAAAGAGCTGACAGATTCGGGAAGTCTCTCTCTCTTGTCCAGATGGGACTCTCTTGTTCAAATGGGAAGTCCGAGCCAGGTTGGGAGCTGTTGTCCAGATGGGAAGGCCGAAGCAGGATGGGAGCTATTGTCCAGATGGGAAGTCTGAGGCAAGATGGCAGCTCTTTGTCCAGAAGGGAAGTCCAGGGCAGGATGGGAGCTTTGTCCAGAAGGGAAATCCGGGGCAGGATGGGAGCTGGCGGCCGGTCTCTAAGTCTCAGGAAGCGGCGGGGATCTCAGGGTATGATGGACAGGGCTTGGAGACTGCAGGGGATCTTGGAGAAGGGGACCCTTCCCGGTAGGGGTGGGGGTAGAAGGGAACCTGCCCGCTGGCCAGAGGCTGGGGGCCAAGGTGGGCAGGTCTTCCCTGGGGTGGCTGGTGCCCAGGGACGGAATCTAGGGTGAGGGTGGGCACTCACCTTTGTCCAGAAGGGAAGTCCCGATACTTGGTTATGTAAAGGATTCTAAAAACTGAAGTTATAAGGAATTTTGTGAGACGATGTCTCATTCCAAACTTAGCTGTGAAAATAAAGGATTGTTACGGGAGGAAATCAGGATGGAAGCTCACAGAAAAACAGATTAATCATAGACTGTGCCAGTACATTACATGTGAGAATTCTGTGTGCACCTGCTCTGTATTTTCCATCACACACTTGTATCTCTAAAACACCACCTTTAATTTTTAAGGAAAAGATGGTGTACTAATAAAATAAATTTCAAAATGCATTTGGCTTTTCAAGTACGACTGACTTAGATCTCCTTTTCTGATGCTTTGATACATGGCTTCTTCTCGTAAATCCCCTGTTCCCCTCTGCTCTGCACTTCTTATTGCTCTTCTTTTTCCATTGCTGCCTTTGCTTCAACATATTACCCCTATTTTCCTTCTTTGGTTTTTAAATGCATTGACTGCTTGAAACCTGCCAAGAGTCAAGAGTTCAAAGTGGTATGTATTAAATATAAATGCATTTGCAACTCCTGCCCTTAACTTACAGGACGTCACCGTCGAAAGAAAGAATATTGTACTTGTAGAAACTGTCCTCTCTCACAGGGACTCCGTAGAGTGCCTTGTTTTGACTCCTGGATGCACATGTTGGATGATGGGACGTGGTGGTCAGTGCTGTGTTACATTAGCAGTTATAGTTCCTGACACTGGTTCTACCTCCTTCTGTCAAGCCATCCTCACTATGAAGATTCATAACCTTGTTCAAAGAAAAGAACTCAAATGTAAGAATTTCAGTAATAGAAGAGAACTTTTAAAAAATATCAGTGAGAATCAACCTAAGAATCTATCTTTAAAGCAAACCCTGAATATGAAGATATATTCCTTGTGAAGAATGTTGAGAATTGGGCATGCTTATTTCACACAAGAAATCTCAATAAGACAAAATTGTAAATGTTTATTCCACTGTTAGAATTGTACTGTTTTCCAACTTTTTTTTATTGATACACACAATGTGTGTTTTTATTAGTGCACTTCCCAATCCCTCCCTTCTAATTCTTCTCTATCATCTCCACTATGATTCCTTCCCAACCTCATATGTTCTTTTGGTTTTACTTGTTTTTAACCCACTGAATCTACTCAGCATTGCCAGTGTGTATAAGGTCATCTACTGGCATATAGGTAGCCTCCCTCTTAGGCATATCTACCTTGAAAAAAACTGACTCTCCTTCTCCAAGTGTCCATCAGTTGCCCCATAGGTCTTCAGCCATGGGTGGGACTTTGTGACCACCTCTCCCCTTCTGGCTGCGGTTTGTTCTGGCCTGGTTCTGTGCTGGTCTTGTGCATGCTGTTATAATCACTGTAAATTAATATGTGCAGCTTCCCTGGTGTATCCTGAAAATATTGTTTTGCTGGAGTTACGCACCTCCTCTGTTTTTACAATCTTTTACCCCTTCCTCTGTGATTATCTCTGAAACTTAGGAAAGGGACACAAGATGTAGTCTTATCTAGAGCTGAACATACCCTGCTATCTTATTCACTTCACCTTGACCAGTTGTGAATTTCCATTTTAATTGTTATATACTGTTAAAATAAGTTTCTTTGATGAATTTATTTAATACTATGATGACTTAACAAAAAAAAAAAATTAGTAATTGATTCTGCCCTGGGGCCTATGAAAAATCTAGTCACTGGTTCCAGGCCCCAATAATAGTGCCAGACATGAGTGTAATCTTTTGGAGTATGCTCTAAATCCAAAAAGAAAATGGATGGTTACTCCATGACATTCTTGCCACTATTCTACTACTGAGCATCTCTTGCCCCATGGTTGTTGTACTTTGCAGCTTAGCAAGATTAATGATTAATTTTCTTTTCTAGTAATTGTATAGTATCTTCCAGTACTTTGAAAGATAGCTAACAGGGGTGAAGCTTCCTGATGAGTAAAAGTTTGATTTCTCTGTGTCCAATGGCTCATATATACGATGTTTTAAGCAATAGGGTTTCACTATCAATTTCTGAAGTGTAATCAAGAGTAATGATTTGGGACCTACTCAAAAAGAGGAAAAATTTTTCTGACACTAGGCTTTTCGTTTGGTAGCCTATGGTCTCTAGAAGGGGTTTTATCCCCATATCCCTATTATAGGATAAGTCCTTTTAATCTATGTGTGTGTGTGTGTGTGTGTGTGTGTGTGCTCTATCTCCCCTTTCTTGAAAGCCTGTCTCAGTGGTTATGTTCCAGTGTCCTGATATCCCTGAGTACTGTAATATAGATACATGTCTCCAAATACTGAAATTCAGCATCCACACAAAATATAGAGCATGTGTCTTTCTGTGTCTAAGTTACCACACTCAAAATGATTACTTCCATATCTATCCATTTGCCTACAAATTTCAAATTTTCATGTTTCCTCAACAGCTGAATAAGTTTCCATTGTGTGAATGTACCACAGTTTCATTATTAATTCATCAGTTGATGGACATCTCGGTTGTTTCTGTACTCTGTATAGTATATTATAAATAAACCAGCAATGAATACAGATGAGAAAGTATCCTTATAGTAAGATGTAGAGTCATTTGGAGGTATGACAGACAGTGGAATAGCTGTATCATATGGAAGATGTATTCTCAACCTTTTGAGAAACTTCCACACTGGTTTCCATAGTAGCTATATCAATTTTGACTCTCCCTTCCCCAACTTCCATTACATCATCTATCGACATTTGTTTCCTTTTTATTTTTACATTTTTATAATGTTTTCCCTCTCTCCAATTAATTCCCACCTTGCAATTTATTGAACTCACTGAACTTCTCTCTCTCTTTTTTCTCTCTCTCTCTCAAAATGAAAGTCAAAACAAATTATCAAAAAACTAACAAGACAAAAGATACTCAAAAAAACCAAAGATAAACAAAAGCCCCCCTCCCAAGACCAAACAAACAAATGTGGAGCCCATTTTAGTGTTGGCCACCTACTTCAGGGCATAGGGCCTCCTTTGGAAAGTGATTGATATATACAATGACACTCCATTGGAGAAAACTTACTTTTTTCCAAGAAGCTTCTTGGTTAGGGATGGGACTTTCTGTCCACATCTACCTTCTTAGTGCTAGATTTTCTGGTGTGATCCTGTGCAGGTTATGTGCAAGCTACTAAAGTCTATGTGAGTTTGTATGTGCATCATCCCTATTGGGTTGGGAAGACGCTGTTTCATTGGAGTTATCTATCACCTCATCTATGGCTCTTACAACCATTCTGCATCATCTTTGACATAGATCCATAAACTATGAGGAGAAATGCTTGATGAACACATTTCTTTTAGGACTAAGTGTTCTCATTCTCACTCTCTGCACATTGTCCGTGTATAGGCCTCTGTGCTCTTTCCCATCTCCTGAAAGAGATAGTTTCTCTGATGAAGGTGGAGTGATGTATTATCATTGTAATGCTGTTCCTTTAGCGGTATAATACTAGTAGGTTTTCCCCTAGGCCAATGACCTATGTAGTTTCAGATTCTCGGCCATTTTAGCAGTGGCAGATATGAGTTCCACTTCATGGAGAAGCTTCTTAGAACATACACGTATATGAAACAATTCTAAATGGAGTCACCATATAATGGTGGAAACAATTCCCCAACTAGACATTTAATGCCACCAAGTAAAATCTCCAGTGCCAGGAATTGATTAGATCTTGTTGAGTCATTGGGCTAAAGGAGTATCAGGAACCTTCCCCAAAATATCACAGGCAATTGCCAAAGCTATTGATCATTCTCCACAACCTGATAGTAAGGCTTTATTACTGAAGATAACACTTTTTTTTAAATGTCATCTAACAAAGAAAAGTTGAGCTGGTGCACAATTAGAAGCTTTAGTCATACTGACTAACATTTATGATGCTGGATTGTACTCTGAAAACTACCATAAGAGCATGAAAATCATCAATATCTCCCAGCTGCCAACTCTGCGACCTACAACAGTGACCTGCCTGCAAGATATACTGGTGCAATAATGGCACAAATGTTATGGGATTATCTTACTTTAAAAATATTATATTTAAGGCCCTCTCCATGAGATGGAACCCATAATAGATACTGCTAAAATAGCAAAGAATCTGAGACCACATAGGTGATGTGACTATGGGAAAATCTACTATTTGTTTATTTATTTATTTATTTATTTATTTATTATTTATTTATTTATTTTTTATTATTACTACTATTTATTCTTCTAAAGAACATAGCAATAAAATTTTTCCTAATGACATATTGTTATATCCATATAACAGAATCTTTCTCAACCCTCACTAGAGACGCTTCTTATTGCATTAGATGGGAATTAACACAGGGAGATATAACTGAACATTGTGGAGAGTGAGAGACTTCATAGACTTCAGTCCTAAATGCAATATCTTTATCACCCGAACCTCAAGGCTAAGGGATCTATGTGGAAGAGGAGGAAGGAAATATAGTAAGAGTCAGATGTGATGCATGACTCCAAAGAAACAGTGTCTTCCAGTCACAACAGGACTGATGTACAAATGAGCTCACAGAGACTGGCAGCATGCACAAGACCTGCCTGGGTTCAAGGCAGGTGGGGCTCCTGCACTAAGTGGTGAAGGTAGACATGGTGTCCTACCACTAACCAAGAAGCTACTTGTAATTGATACTACTGGGAAATGGAAGATAAGTTTTCTCTAGTGGAATGTCACTGGGTTTATCAAGCACATTCCAGGTCCTGCTCCATATCTAGGCCAACACAAAATGAACTCTATGTTGTTTGTCTGGTTGGTTGGTTTTGTGGGTTTCTGGTTTCAGTGTGTTTTATTTTCACGATTTTATGTCTTATTGCTTTTTTTGTTTGCTTTTATTTTTATTTTTGTGAATTTGTTTTCTTGAGAGAGAGAGAGAAAGCATATAGTTGAGGGGAAGGAAGATAATGAGGATCTGAGAAGAGTTCAGGAAGGAGAAATACATAATCAAAATATACTATATGAAAAAAATTAAAGAAAAAAGAAAAGTAAATGTGACTCTTTATATTTTAACTTTTAAATTGTGTTTATTTTGAGGATCCTTTCTCCCATATTCTCCACTACGATTTTTAAAACAGAGAATTGGTCTTGCAGACAATACCAACTGAATCCACTGTATAATCATCATACAAATACAATGGAGTTTTATAAACTGAACTTAGCAATACATTGCTTATGGAATGAAATGCAACAACTTGCTGTGTTTTTTATATTCAAGACAAACAAAAACAATGAGACTGGGCATATAATGAGACTCTCCAATAATTTATTAGAGAGAAAACTCTAAGAATATTTTTATATATAAAAAATATAGGTCAGCCAAATGGTAGAGAAACTTAGGTCAAATGTTATAGAAATGAAACTAAATTATTTTGAAAATACAATTATCCTTAAGGAGATTTAACAATTATTTTAAGAAAATTAATGTGCATGTTAAGCTGTTCCTTTTTAATCATCAATCTTAAACTTACGTAAGTTTACTTATGTAACTAAATTATACACCACAATTTACATGTATGTAGAATACTTACATATGTTTATCTGTATAAGTAACATGCATCCACATTTTCAAAGTATAAATATTTTCAAGCTGTTCATTCCAAGCACATCTACATGTGCTCAACATTAGACCTTATTCCAAGATTGGCACAACTGACAGATATAAACCCAAGTTGGCTAAAAAGGAGAGTATTTGATAACCCTAAGATGATGTTATCTAACTTTCTAAATGTGCAAATATCATGTCTCAGTTCATTTAATTTTTCTACATCAATTTTTCTTTTCCTTATGCTTCACACTCCCTTAAAATTTTTATGTTTAGTGCTGTTACCACTTTCAAGTGTGTCATTAGTGTGAAAGAGTAACTTTAGTTTCTCAAAATGTCAGAGTCCGGATTTTGCTTATTAAAATAGGATCCATTACCAAGAGTAATTCAGAGACATTAAAAGCAGTGATTTCCTATAAGTTCTAGTATCTGATTTGATAATCACCATATATGAATGAGCTAATTAGAGGAAACCAAATAAACCTGGAAACAGTGACCATAAGTAATCATCAATATCACCGAACTACAAACCTAGCAACCCACAGCAGTGACCTGCCTGCAAGATATACTGGCACAATCCTATCACAAATGTAGTGGGTGTAACCAGATAATTTTTGATTGGATTTAAGGTCTATTAAATGACATGGAACCCATATTTGACACTATTCAAATGGCCAAGAATCTGAGACTACATGAGTCAAGGTATAAAGACAAAATGGATTGTCCTTCATAGATGACACCTTACATTCATCTTATTAGTTATCTTTCTATACCTCTCCATTATTAATTTAATTAAATTTATTTTTATCACATAAAAATGTTAAGTTTATATATACAAATGGGGCAATTTGATATTTCAATCCATTTGTAGTTTAATATTTAAATAGTGTTAAACATTGCCTGTTTTCAGCACTAGTCAGTTCCTTTTGGCTACAGCACTTAGAATCTTTTCCTCCATGACTTGGAAGCACATAGTCCTTGCTGTTATCTGTCTTCATGCCACTGAACAATAGCAGCTCAGAAGGTTTTGCTCTTTCCTGGTTGTAACTTAGTAGCCATTACTGAATCTTTCCCAATCCCTTACTCCACTTGTTGCTAAGGGTCTAGGAATCAACATTTCAGTTGCTATCAGGTCAGCCTTTTAAATTCTATCTATGAGTGAGACCACGATACAACCTTCTAATTCTGCCTTTTAACATAATAATGTCCAGTTCCAATCATGCTATCCCATGAGACACATATTCTTTTATGTGGCTTAATGACATTCTCCTACGTATTGTAACCAATTTTCTTTATCCTTTGATCTATTGTGGGGCACAGGTTGTTTTTATTTCTGGCTTCTGTGACAGTGTTGTATTGCACACAAAATCAAGGAGGGCTCTTTGAGATAGTCACTTCATTCTCAGGGGCAGATAAACAATCCTGGGATTGCCAGGTCATATGGTCATATGGTCATATGGTTCTATTTCTGGTTCTTTGAGGAGCCTGCATGCTGTTTTCCATTATGTCTTTAGTCATTCACATCCCATCCTTAGGGTGCAAGTCTTTCCTTTCCTCCAGATCCCTGCCAGTGTTGCTTGCTACTTAATTGTTTTGCTACTGGCCATTCTTACTAACATGAGGTGATCGGCATTTCTTCAGTGGTTAGTGATACTGATGGTGTTTCATTTGCCTGTTGGCCTTTTGTACATCTATTTCAGAGAAATATTCCAGTTAGGTCTAATGCCTATTTTAATGGATCATTAATACTAATTTATTTCTAGTGTTTAGAGTTGCTTATATATTCTGAAGATGAACCTCTTATTAAATATATGTATTGCAAATATTCTTTTCTATACTTCAGGCTGTTTCTCAACAATGATAGTTCCCTTTGCTGAGAAAAAGCTTTCGAGTTTTATGTAATCCAATTTGTCTGTTTTATCTGTGGTTTTCTGAGTCTGAAGTGTGTGGTGTCTTTACAATACAGCCTTAACCTAAAATTCTGGCAGGCATCAGGAATGATGCAATAGTCTATACTGTTTGGAGAGGCTCATGGGGCCCACACCCCTTGCAAGAACTCAAAGGGAGTTGCCTCACCCTCATCTCTCTTGAAGGACATGAGGTTTTATGTGAGTTTGACTCCTGAGAAAAGCATCATCCTCCCATGTAGGGTAACTCCAATAGAACTATATATTATATAGTTTAAGAAATTTTATAAGATAGAACTTTCTCTATGTCTTTAATCATTGTTAATTGATTTAGCAACTGGTAGAAGATGTGATCTAATTTCATTTCTCTAAATATGGATACACTTTTCCAGGGCTATTTATTGAGAAAGGTGTGCATTCTCCAGTGTTAATTCCTGGCACCTTATTTTATTCTATATTCTTTACTGTGTTCTGTTAGTCTGGTTTGGAATTCTGGAGGGTAATAGTCTGAGAAACATACAATTGTAATGTATTATGAAGTCCATTAATATGATACCTTCTTTGTTCCTTCAGTTAAGATGATTTTAGCTATTCAGGTCTTGCTATAATTTCATGAAATTCCAACAGACATTTTTCTAGTTTGATAAAGAATACTATTTGTATTGGGATGTGGATTTTACTGAAAACAGAATGCCTTGTATCATATAGATATTTTGATGGCAATTATTCTTCTACTTAATGAACTTGAGGGGTATGTGTGTGTGTGTGTGTGTGTGTGTGTGTGTGTGTGTGTGTGTGTGTATGTGTGTGTGTATACTTGTGCATACATTTCAATGTTTTACACATTTTTTATACTAAATACTGGTGAAATATATTATAATTTTAGTTGTGTAGCTATCATAACTAGTCTTGCTTTATGACGGTTTCATGCAATTCACATTGATATATAGTGATGCTACTGATTTTTCACGTTTAATTTTTAGTTACAACTGAATAATGACTATTTCTAAAGTAACAACTTTACTAATTTTCTCCTTTGATGACATTATACATGTATACAATGCAGTTTTGATTACTCTTTCCTTAACCTATTATAATATCACTTTCATCAATATCAACCCACACTGTACCCTAAAAGTACCTCTCTCAGATCCATGAATTTTGGGTATGCTTTATGACCCATTTAGCTTACCCAGAGATGTCTGCATCACCACTGGATTGAGACTATTCATTAGAGCCTGGTGGGGTCACAGTGGTTCCACAGCTGAGGGCATTGATTCCCATCTCCTTGAATCCATTATAGGTGAACTGTTTAGCAGTGAGAGAGAGGGGTTCACTGATCTCCTAGTCCATCCAAACTTGACCGTTATTCATTAGCCACTCATATTTCTTCTGTGGAGACTTTTTTATTCAGATCTACAATATATTTCTTAAATTGGTTTGTTTCCCTGATGTTTAGATATTTGAGTTCTTTGTGTATTTTGTATATTAATCTCCTCTCAGATGTGTAGCTGGCCAACAATTGCTTTTTCTGTGATATGCCTTTTCACATGGTAAGCTTTGTCTTTTGCTACAAATAAGCTTTTTAGTTTCACAAGATCCCACTTGCCAGTTCTTGCTCTTATTCCCGAAGCAAATGGAATCCTATTAGAATGCCCTTGCCTGTTCCTATATCATGTAGCATAGCTCTTACTTCTCTTCTAGCCATTTTGGATTTCATGCTGAGTTCTTTACTCCATTTGGAGTTAAATTGTGTGCAGAGTGATAGGTATGGTTCCAATTTCATTATTTACACGTGGACATCCAGGTTCCCCTGCAGCATTTGTTGAAGATACTGTCTTTCCTCCAGTGTCTATTTTTGGCATCTTTGTCAAAATCAGGTGGCTATGATTATATGGACTTAAAATCTAGGTCTTCTATTCTATTCCATTTTCCTATGTGTCTGTTTTTGTGTTGCTCCCATGCCTGTTTTTGTATGTTAATTGTGTATAGACAAATTTCTAAATGATCTTATTAAATAAAAAATATGGAGCCAAATATAGGGGTGAAAGCCTTAGAGATCAGGGAAATGGGAATAGCCACCAGCCACCCTTACCTCACCAGCTCTGCAGCTTCCAAATTCAAGCTACTTCCTGTTTTACCCTCACCTTTATTGCCTTGCTGTTCTGCCCTCTCACTGGCTCTTAGCCCAGCTACCTCACTTCCTTGTCACTGCCTGCCTGTACAGACCTCCAGGTCTCTATGGTTGGTACTGGGATTAAAGGCATGTGTCACCACGCTTGGCTACGTTCCCTAGTATGGCCTTGAACACACAGAGACCCTGTCTGCTAAGTGATTGGATTAAGGGCGTGTGCTACCACTGCCTGACTTCTATGTTTACTTAAAATGGTTTGCTATTTCCTCTGATCTCCAGGCAAAGTTTATTAAAGCACAAATAAAATATTACCACCTTTCAACACAAATAAAATATCACCACAATTGTGTATACTGTCAGTCTGAGTAAAGTGTTGGTTAATTCTGGGAGTTTTCTGGTGGAGTCTTTAGATTCTTTCATGGACAGCTAGAAGAATAACACAAGAAAAGGAAATAAAAAGCATATAAATGGGAAAAGAAGAAGTCAAAGTATCCATGTGTACATGGATATCAAATATAATATGATGCTTTGAACCCCTAATTTTATGTCTTCAAGTTGGAATTTCTGTAGAAACTAGGAAACTAGCCAATGGGAGGAGAATGTCTTAAGGGAGGAGTAATTAATGAATTTAGCTAATATGACAGCAGGTATGAGGAATACTGGGAATTCAAAGAAATAAATAAAATGTAGGTATGGGAATAGGGGAGTTGAGATGATGGAGGTTAACCAAAGTGAAGGGGATATGAAAAAGTCATAGAAAAACCTAATCAAATATAGATAATTTATTTAAAATCATTGCTTCTTCATTATTGGTTCAAAAATGTCTACATGGTTAGTAATCTCTAGGGGAATTTGAAACAGCTAACCACTAACAAAGCTTTTAACACTTGAAGAAGCTGGCTAATTAAATTTATTTCCTGAAAAATACTCACGGAATTTATAGAAATGTATGTAGATATAGTTTAAACACATTTTTCAAATACTTCCATATTTTAGCTTTTTCTTAAAATACGTGCTATACTCCCTTAAAATTTTAGGAAACAAGCTTGAAAACCCAAGTTGTGATGGGAAATTTTATTGTTTTGGGGTGAAAACCTGTAAGAATAGAAAATCTATAGTTTTGAGTGAACATAGAGACTGCACTGAACATGTGTTTTTTTTTCCCTGTGTTACTTACTAGGAAAACACAAACCTATACGGGCAAATTGCAGAAGAGAATCATTGCAAAAGAAATAGCATAGCTGATGGAAATTCCCAGGGATAGATATAATGCAGATATGGAAATGCAAGTTAGCAGAGACATGCATGCCAAATCTTTACCCCATTATGGTAAAATAGAATCTTGACTTTAAATTAGAAGGAAAATGCCTCACAACATTGCATGTAAACTACCCAACTATAATTACATTGAATGAAGCATAGGAAATATAGCCACCATATGAGCCTGTGCTAAGCCTGGGTAGATGAAGACTCACAAGGATGGTTATTACCACAGTCTAACCAAATGGATCAGAAAGACAGTTGAAATCACTATATGGAAGGCTTCTCTTGCCTTCTTAAATCTGCCAGTCATGGTTTGTGCCACATAGCATTCAGGTCTAGTTGCAGACAGCCTAAGACAAGTTTATATTAACTTATTCATTCAAAATAGACATTGAGTACTTATTATTTTTATATGATATTCTTGAATTGATTAAGATAACCCACAAAATAGTGGTACCAATTACTCTATGTACACAGTAGGGAAATGTGAATATAGCTTTTGCTTTCAATCTTGCCCAGAGTAAACAGGCTTTGTAGTGCTAACACCTAGGTCAAGGGAATCATTACAGCTGAGCCTAAACCCACTGCACTATCTGAAGGTGATATTTGGAGCTACCATAACCTCCTCCATTTTTTCTTTCTTTCATATTGTGAATATTGTTGAATAACCCCACTATCTAGTTTTCCTATACATGTGCCTAAGTAAACACTATCATTAAAATTAAAATACAACATGATCATATAAAAATTCATAATAAATAATTTTAAACTACATCAAGTTGATAATTTGGTTCTTGACTTTCCCAACAACTTACCCTCATAAGTGGCATTGTATACTTATGTATACACTGAATATTTATAATCTTCCCAAATTTTAGGCATTTCTTTGACCTATCAGGTTTTTCTTTATGACTAGTGGACAGAAAATAACACAGAAAAATTTCCAATGTAGCATAAAAGTGTCTTTAAACACACTAGCATTTTTTGATAAACTCCTTTTGAAAAATATAAATCTAATACGTATATTGAGATATTCATTAATCACAAATTGTTTACATTGAATTTTTTATTTCCAAGCTATGTCTGTCAACTGTACTTTTCTTATTGGTTTTTAAATACATTAAAACACTTGGAAAAAAACACCTCAGTGTGGCCACCTTTATTTTCCTTCTCCTGTTTCATTGGGATTTTATCTTGGTTTTAGCCAGCCAGCAGTGTAACTTTTCTATAATGCTACCTCAATTATTTCAATGTGTTCTTGTTTACATCATTTTCTATGTGTTAGTGAGGACACAAATCCTGCTGCTACTGAACAATAGGTAAACAGAGCTCTAAAGTAAGTTATCTCTGTGTGTGTCTGTGTCTGTGTCTGTGTCTCTGTCTCTGTCTGTCTCTCTTCATAAAAATGGAAGCTGTAATGACAGCTCTGATCTGCACCTCTGTGATCAAGGGTAGTTGGCTATCATGTCCACATTCCAATTACTAGATGGGAAAGGGAAATACATGATTAGTATATTCTGTTATATTATCAATATATCAACAATGACATTATCCCATGTAACTGCATTGAGAGAACTGTGCTGGTCTGAATGAGAATGAACCTTATAAGCTCCTATACCTAAATACTTGGTGTCCAGTTGGTGGGACTGTTTGGAAAGGGTTAGGATGGGTGAACTTGTTGGAGGAAGTTATCACCGGCTTTGAGGTTTCAAAAGATTTATGTGATTCCCAGTGTTATATCCCTCTACTTCCTACTTGTGGATCAACAGGTAAGCTTGCAGCTGTTCCTGCTGACATTCCTTTGCTCTGCCATCATGGACTTTAACCCTCTGAAGAAATAAGCCTAAGTTAAACACTTTCCTTTATTAGTTGTTTTGTACATAGTGTCTTATTTCAGCAATAAAAAAGTAACTAGGACACTTGGAAACATTGATCTTGGCTTTGTAGATGCATAAGAAATAATTGGAAATTGGAGATTCTAGAACAGAAATTGGAAGGTGAGGGATGTGTAACAGGTTTTTGTTTCCATCCATCTCAGTGATCATGGCTGTCAATCTAAATTTAACATGATCTTTATCTTGCTCTTACAGCATTTCTAGGTAATAATTACACATTTATTCTCTTCTTGAAATGTTCTCTTAGCTTGACTTCATGCCTCAGGAGTCATATTATTTTCTCTGGTTTCTCTGTAAGATCTTTGCAAATTCATTTTCTTCTACCCAGGAAGTGCTAGAGTTCATCACACATAACACCAGACTCCTCTTTTTCTTTTTTATTACTTTATGCCCATTAGAAATTGTTCTGACTTTGACTTCAAACACCACATGCAAGAAAAATGGGTTCCCAAAGTATTTTCTTCTCTTTTCTCCCATAATTTATGGCACCATTTGAGTATTTTAAAATGTTCTTTATGACAATAATGAAACTGATGTGCTTCTGGGTTGAGTAATGCTGTGTCTGACACAAATTTGGTGGATTTGAGAATTTAAGTCATTAGAGTGACTGGTGTTATGTAAAAAAGGGGGAAACAATGAATTCAGTGTCTGACTTATGAATTTAAAGTGCTGACAATCTAGGTAAAATCTTCATTTTCTAAACGTTATTCAGAAAGATGATTCTATGTGTACACCTAGGAATGATCACTAAAAACTCAGTATATGTTAACATTTGCAACAGAGGGAGTATTAAGTAAGAAAAAGGCAGAGTTTCTCTAAGATTATTCTTTTGGGTGCTTCTGGCCTGGCCACATTACCTGTGACAGGCTAAAGTCTGTCACAAAATGGCCATTGCATGGAAACCTCATATCAGTGCAGACCCCCATGAACTTATACATTTCTTTGGCGTATTATCTGCAGAGTATTAGGTATCTTCCTCTTTGTGTGTAGGAAAAGTATTTCTCCTCTGTAGTGTGACATCATTCTCTCTGCAGATGATCATGTCTTAAAGAAATGTTAATTTGCCGGGCAGTGGTGGTGCACGCCTTTAATCCCAGCACTCAGGAGGCAGAGTCAGGTGAATCTCCATGAGTATGAGGCCAGCCTGGTCTACAGAGCAAGATCCAGGGCAGGCACCAAAACTACACAGAGAAACCCTTCCTTGAAAAACAAAAAAAAAAAAAATGTTAATTTTATATGATTCACCTGAGTTTCTTTAAATGAATTTTTAGGATAAAAACCAGATTACTGAAATGCATAGTTTTCTCACCAGAATGTACTGATTATTTTCCCCATACTTTCTTTTTTTTCATATTTAGATATGAAAATTGACCTTTAGTGTCACATTGTTTTGACAATCATGTAAAAATATGAGACCATTGAAGACACAGTAGAAAAAGTTTATAAGGTTGTAATTCATCAATGAACATCAATACTAGATGAAATGAAGTGTGTAGCATGAATCTTAAAAGTCTTAACGAGTTCTTATTAATAAAATCAAACCTCAGCCAGGTATTGGGGTGAACACTGGAAGGTCAGAGAGACAGAATAAGCCACAGCTATCTCACCTCGCTGAATCCTCAGCTGGTCTTGTTTCCTCAGACTGGATGCCCCGAGCCCTCATCCAGAATGGGTCTCAGCTGAACTGCTGCTAGAAGCCTGAAAGCTTAACCAGCCACATGCTTCTCCAGGCCAAAGGCTTCTCCAGGCCAAAGGCCTCTAGTTTCTGGTCCTCACACCTTATATACCTTTCTGCTTTCTACCACCACTCCCTGGGATTGAAGGCGTGCTTTCTGGGATTAAAAAGGCGTGGGTCACCACGCCTGGCTGTTTCCCATGTGGCCTTGAACTCACAGAGATCCAGAGGGATTTCTGTCTCTGGAATGCTAGGATTAAAGGCATATGCTACCACTGCCTAACCTCTGTTTCATATTGTGGCTGTTCTGTCTCTGACCCCAGATAAGTTTATTAAGGTACATAATATTTTGGGGAACACAATACCACCACAGAAGTGGGTGGACATATCATACTGATTTCTCAGGTATCAGAACTCCTAGCAGCTAGGAACATGACTTGCCCACTTAGCTTCTCCAACAGTCCATTACCTGAAACACAGGAGGCACTCAACATGGAAATCTTGTTATTTGTCTGAAATCAAGGAAATAGATGTATTTTGAGGTCAAATTTCTACTAAAATAAGAAAATAAATTATATCTTAACTGAACCATCCTTTAAAGCTCAATAAATTTTGGCAAGAACTTTTAAAGGCCATAAAATAAAATGTTTCTGTTATGAGCATTAACAAATTGAAGTTCTCATACTAGTTTTTGGCTTTGGTTTGTTTGATTTGTTTTTGAAAATGTAAATGGAAAACTGAAAAGAACCAAAACATCCTTCTAAAAACACTATAAAGCTTAGGGGAGTCTTTTACTTTTCAACAGAGTGCCACACAATTTATCACGGTTATTATAGCAACTATGTCTGCCTTTAGGGGAAGTCCAAATCAGGACAGGGTATTATCCCACTTCGGCATGATTCTGCAGCCAGATGTATCACAGTGAGGCAGAGTGCCAAACTGAAACAAACTGCCCTGGACAAGTATGAAAAATGATAACTTCTGATCCCCTGCAAGATGCATGGGTATGTAACACTTTAACTGTTTTCCATTCCCTGGCTTTTAAAGCAATTATACTGTAGGCTGCAGGGTACACTGTTAGATGCATTTTTCTATCTTCAAAACTTTTCTCTATTAAATACTTTTTCAGCATGAAAAGTCTCATGTTTTTAAATGTGGCATGAAATGTATGAATTCTAGGAGCATCTTTAAAGTATATGTATAGAGATAAAACAAGAAATATTATCTTAATTTGAAATTCATTTGTGAAAAAAATTGGTACTATATACATATATGCTCTTCTAATAAGAACTAATAAATGTATTTCAGTGTATCTTTTTAATTTTCTTATTTATAAATGTTACACAAAGGCAAAGAAATAATGTGTATTAGCAGAATACCATGTTAAATGTTTATATATGGTAAATGTTTTCATTATTTGGCTACTGTGAGTATCTTGAAACAAACATAGCTGTGCGGATAGCTCCTTGACATGGTGCTCTAATTTGCTTTCAATAATGCTGAGTTTAGGATTGCTGAATCATATGATAGCTTTTTATTTATTATTTGTTTTGTTAAATTTTCAGCTACTGTTCAAAATATTGGGCCTCATTGTGACATTGTCATACATAAATATCATTGTAGCTTTCTCAAATTCATATCATCTATCATACTCTTTCCCACATTCCCATTATTTCTTATCTTCTGCCCACATAGCTTCCCTTCTACTTCAAGTCACACACATACACACACACACACACACACACACACACACACACACACACACACACAATTATATAATATAAATCTCAATTCTACATATGAGAGAAAAACTGTATGTTTATCTTTCTGAATCTGGTTGATTTCACTTACCAAGATGATCTCCTGTGATAACATTTTTTACTACAAATAGCACAACCACTTTCTTCATTATGACAAAATGAAATATAATTTAATGGTAATGGCAAATAGATGAATGAAAATCTTGAGTATTTATGAAAACATGGAAATATAAATGAGAATTACATTGAGTTTTCATCTTATTCTGTCATAATGCCTATCAGCAAGAAAATTCTGATAAATATGCTGGGGGTAAAAGTACCCTTAGATACTGCTATAGAAATATAGATTATTGCAGCCACCAAGAAAATACTTATGGTGGGTCCTCAAAAACTTAAAACTAAGATACACCATGCCTCAGGGTATTTCTTAAGTAATCCAAGTCACCCTACTATAAAGAGATCCCTGCACATCCATGTTCATTGGGACACTATTTTTGAAGAAGAACCACATTGTTTATCATAAAGGGCATATTTCAGTGTAATTTTGCTTTTGCTGCTAAGTTGCTGTTATGAGACAGGTCTGTTTAGTCCAGGCTGGCCTTGATCTCACTATCTTTCTACCTTAGTCTCCATAATGCACCACCATACCCAGATATTATATGTTTAATTAAAATAAGAGAAGATTCTTAAGTAGATCAGTATAATTTATGGAGGATATCCATTAGTTGCTTGATAATCAATAGAGTCATCAATAGTACTATAACAAATAAATTTCTTCCTAAAGTAAACTATTAAAAATTAATTGTGAATAAAGAAAGTTGTTTATAAGTGTATTTGAGTACATTTCACCAGGTAATATTTTTAGAGAATGGTGTCTACTTTGTGCTTATTTTTTAAAGTGGCCAAAAATTTATGAAATTTCAAGTGTTTGTGTGGATGAGCAAAAAAAAAAAAAAAAAAAGAACAATCATTCACTGTGTTATAAATGGTACCAATAGTCTAGTCAAATTCATAAAAGTTTTAAAACAAGAAATCAAATAACTTTACTCCATCTTCTCCATGTGTCTCAAAAATGATTCAGCAATAGTGAAAGTTAATTACATGCTATGAGTGTTTAAGTCTTTTGTAATGGAAAAATGGCTTTGTTTTTTCAAGGGAAAAGCTTAAATTAAATGAGATCATCAATTTTAAGTGAAGAATTAGGTGAATGCATTAGCCTTTGTTCTCCACTGCCTGGTTCATTTGTCTACGTACTCACGCCTTCTTTAGTTTCTTTCAAAGTCCCTACAGCTTTGTAGCTCTCCACAGGCATTATAGTTATTACTCATGTCCTCTCAAAACACCATTGAGAACTGTAAGCATTCCATACTGGGTTAGTCAAAAAGCAGGAAAGTGAGACACTCAAAACATAAATAAAAATATTAAACACAATGGTATATTTTTGAGAGAAAATCCAGAGAAATAGAAGACTACCTTTTTATGAATATACCATATGCTGAAGATTGACTAATTGAAGACTTGTGAACTTCTATCTCACAAACATCTGGAACTGTTCCTGTTGGTATCTTGGAAGTAGAGATTTTTATCCAAAACAAGCATATATTCTCCAAGTGCTAAATTAGAAGAATTTATTTTCAGACTAAACAAGAAAACACTTGTTTTACCATGTCAACTTTCTCTGTTTCTTAGAAGAAAGATTATGCGTGTGGACCACAAAGATACATCCTAAAGGAAAAAAAAATGTTACCACCAAGTTTTCATCTTGCCTAGAATCCTGTCTTTCAACAACCCTAATGTTGCAATATTACTACCTCTGTACTTAGCCAGGGTCAAACTTGCCTCAGACCAGTCAAGATGCTTTCATCACACCCCTAAAAAAGAAAGTGAAGAATATTTTCCCAGTTGAATATAACTCGTGAAAAAGGGTTAGGGGAGTAGTTTTTCCAATGGTTAGGACCTACAGTCTTAGTCTTACTGATAGAAAACATTGGCTGTATAGATGTTCAAACTGTATATTTATCCTCCACCTACCCCACCACAGCACTGTCAATAACACTCAATGTATTAAGAAGACTTTTTTCATAATATTAAAGAATGGATTTTCTTAGGTGACATCTTCTCAGGTCAGTAGTTTCCAAACTATAAAGTATGTTCAGGCACTATTTAGGACCAAAAGTCCTAAGTTAGAAAATACCCAATATCTTACAACATCTGGCTAGTGATCTCTGTAAC
Source organism: Peromyscus melanophrys (assembly GCA_902168415.1). Lineage (NCBI taxonomy): Eukaryota > Metazoa > Chordata > Mammalia > Rodentia > Cricetidae > Peromyscus > Peromyscus melanophrys. The sequence goes on from CABHPR010105404.1 coordinate 39,464, forward strand.
ATTTTATTACAGAAAATTTTATGGGGTTCATAATTCTATGAAATCCCCATTGTTCATACAAGTCAAAGGACTGGAACTTAAATATCTAAATTTAGAAGCCTGGCTCATGTTGAGCCACACTCTAATTTACCTCATCAAGAGTTGCTCATTTCTGTCCTTCATATATATTTTATAGGTTGTTAGCCACAAAGAGTTCTTTTACAAACTGTTACAGAAAGATCTAAGATGGGTGATGAAAAGTGAGCTGCTATGAAATACAGATATTAAACAGGGAAAAGCTGGATAACAGATGTGAGTGAAAACTGAAAATCTCTAGTATAATAAAGGAAAACAGGAAAAGTTTGAAAGCAGAACAGGAAAAATACAGAGGCTATCTCACAATGATTGGCAAGATCTAGAGAATTCCTGGCTCCTGGTGAAAGGGAGTGACTTGAAACAAGTTTAACTTGGAGGAGGTGGGAATGGGGGGGAGAACTGGGGGGGGGGGGAAGTCTAGGGATGGGAGGAGGGAGGACAGGGGAATCCGTGGCTGATATGTAAAATTAAATTAATTATAAAATAAATTTTTTTTTAAAAAAGAAACAAGTTTAAGAGAGAGAGAACTTCAGAAAAATAAACACAGTTCTCTTGGTTTCAGAGATTCAAAACAAATCAAAGAAAACAAAAAGTAGAAAAGAGACAGACATTGATTGCAGCATGGTAGAGAGAGGAAAGACTGATGTGCCAAGAAAACTGCCTCCTCTCAGCAGCCACCAGAACAATGGGTAGGAACCACCATAAGGAAAACCTTGCTGAATTAACAGCTTGGTAGCCACAGATCTACTGTGACCTATTGGAGGGCTCCATATTGAAACCTGGTATGCAGGATCTCTCTCCAATGTGCAGAAGAGATGTTTCATTTGTATCATGCAGCATTCACTGAAGCAGAAACCTGGCCAGAGATAAAGTCTACAAAGGAATGTAAACAAAGATTCTTAGTAGAACACCCAACAGGAGGAAGGACCACCCAGGTTGGAAATGCAACGTTTACAACTAGCCTTCTGAAGAACTGCCCTGGGGTGTGACCAGTACCTGTGTCCTGAACCCTGAAGACTGTCATTGATGGGCCTAGCGTCTGTGACTTGATCTCTCAAGATACCTCACAGAGATGTGCCAGGTAACTTGTGGGCCTATGAAGGAGGGAGAATAAAGGGACCAGCTATCAACAAATTAAGACTACATGAGCTTTCTTTCTTTTATGTTTGCTCCTCTTTGATACTCAGCGTCAATTTAGCTGGTCAACATTGTCTTGCTCTGTTCTTATCCTCTCTTAGTACTCTAGTCTTCCTTCCTTCCTTCCTTCCTTCCTTCCTTCCTTCCTTCCTTCCTTCCTTCCTCCCTCCTTTCTTCCTTCCTTCCCTCTTTCCTTCCTTGCTTCCTTCCTTCCTTCCTCCCTCCCTCCCTTCCTTCCCCCTTCTTTCCTCCCTTTCCTCCCTCCCTCCCTTCCTTCCTTCCCTCTTTCCTTCCTTCCTTCCTTCTTTCTTTCCTTCCTTCTTTCCTTCCTTCCTTCCTTTCTGTCTGTCTGTTTTTCTTCTTTTTTGTTCTTCCTTTTTCATTTTCCTTACATAGGCTATCCTGGTTTATGAGGTTTCCATGTTCTAGTCTCGTAAGAACAGGGGCTCTTTTAAGGTTCAAAATTCCATTTCTGTACATCTCTTTTCACTCTATACTTAGCCAAAACTGTCTCACATCCTCCTAGTTGTCCATGTCTCCTCCTTATTATTTCCTTTCCCCTCCTTTGCCCTTTTTTTTCCTATCAGCACAATACTAATCACAATTCTTACTATGATGTTTTCTTTCTGCTCATACCCACAGTAGCTAATGTCTTAGTGCACACCATTATTTCCTAAAATAATTGGAATTTAATAGGTGGTGGTTTGTTACTGACTTTTGACTTACATTCACAGTAGGATTAGCTTTGGATCATGATTACATTTGTGAACAATATTCTCTTCTGCTTTCAGAAGATTGCTAGGGCCTGAGCATGGAGCTCTAAACACTAATCTAGCAGCCAAACCAACACCTCAACACATGGGTTCCCACCTCTCCCTGAAGATTTTTAAAAATCCACTGTGTATGTGTTTGTTTGAATAAATATGTTTATGTGCATTGGCATACAAATGCCAGGGCATGTGTGTGGAGGTCAAAGGTCAGTTTTGAGAACTGGTTTACATTTTCTATTGTGGGATGCAGAGATCAAACTTAGGTAATCAGGATTTATGGCAAGTACTTTACCCATTGAATTATCTTACCATATCCTTTCTGAAGATTTATGTATAGCGAATGGTTCATGGGAGAGGGAGAGATTTCTTTTCTATATCAGTCTAGGCACTGATAACATGCACATAGTCCTGTCAATAAATTTTTACTCCCTAATGAAATTCATTGAGTAAGAGTCATGCCTTTAATCCCAGCACTCTGGAGACAGAGGCAGGCAGATATCTGAGTTCCAGGACAGCTTGGTCTACAGAGAGAAACGTTGTCTTGAAAAACCAAAGCCAAAAAAGAAAAGAAGGAAAGAAGGAAGGAAGGAAGGAAGGAAGGAAGGAAGGAAGGAAGGAAGGAAGGAAGGAAAAGAAATGGAAAATATTAAGGGTGTTAGCCTATGTTGGCTCTTCTGAGGTCAGACTTTATATGATAGCAGTAAGGAGGGTCCATAGGCACTTGAGGGCAAATGTACTCTATCTTAGTAAGGACATACACCTCTTAATTATTCAGAATGACTCATTGGGCAATGATCTACCACATAGAAAAATTACCAGGGACTCTGATTCCTGTTGAACTCTAGTATATATTTCTATCCACATCTCTTTTTCTTGCAATCATTGACCTAGTACCCAACAGTTCTGTTTTCATAGTCAGCCCTCAACTGTGAGTACAGATCATCACAATCAGTTCCCATCACTTTATAATATCCATAACACTCTTAAATCAGGTCACTGAATACTTTTTCCCTTCTTGTCTCTCTGGCTACATATTTGTGTTCATTTGTATTCCTTCAGCTGTTTGTTCCTCTGCCTTTATTCTTATATACCAGCACCCATAATAATGGAAAGCAGCCTTTCCAATGTGTTGGCTGGGTTAGTTATTGATTAAATTCCCAAGGATGCTCTGCACATTGTCTAATACACACACAACCTGCATGGAATTAGTGTCAGGGCTGATCATGGTGTTTCATTGCAGGGTTTTTTTTTTTTTTTTTTTTTTTTTTTTTTTTTTTTTTGTAGAACAACAACAAAAACAGTAACATGAAACACCATGATCCAAAAGCAAGTTTGAGGGGGAAGGGCTTATTTGCCATATACTTCCACATCACTACTCATCATAGAAGGAAATCAGGACAGGAACTCAAACAAGGCAGGATCCTGAAGGCAGGAGCTGACACAGAGGTCATGGAGGGGGGCTGCTTACTGGCTTGCTGTCCATGACTTGCTCAGCCCACCTTCTTATAGAACCTGGGACCAGCAGCCCAGGGATGACACCACTCACCATGGGCTGTGCCCTTCCCCATTGATCACTAAATGAGAAAATGCCTCACAGCTGGATCTGTTCAGGGCAGTTTCTAAACTGAGGCTCCTTCCTCTGATGACTCTAACTTGTGCCAATTTGACACACAAAACCAGCCAGTACACTCTTATAAAGACCATGACCCACCACAGGGCTCACCAAAGTCACAAAATCAGTCTATCAATCCTGAGATCCTTGCTAAAGAAAATTCTTTTTTAAAGTCTCCTGTGAACATAGTCATATTGTATGTCCAATGAATTGAAATTCACTGTATTTCACATGTCTTGTTCTTCAATAATGCCTATCTCTTCTCTATTGTCTTCCAGTCCCTGATATTTATGGGGATCGTAGCACTTGAAAATCAAAGGCCCCTAGTAATTTTTATGAACTAGTGCATTAGAGATTGATTTTGTCTGCATCAGAATCATTCAGCCTTCATCTCAAGGAGAGGTAAATGTTGTATCACTCAGTGTCTCTGTCTCTGTAACAGAACGGATTAAAACTTGCAGTTACTTTTGTATAATGTCATGTTACAACTTCTCTGTCACAATTGATACTCAATGTTCCAGAGCCATTTGGCAAGGCTTCCTTCTCCTTTTGCCTATAAACATGTTTCACTTACAAAATTAGTGTGTTAAGAGGGGCAGCAGAGATCAGACCTGAAGGAGAATGTCAAGGAGGAATCTAAAGCAATCCTTAGCCTTTCAAAAGACTTACAGGAGATCAAAGAACTCTCCCAAAACCTGGAAATTTCCCACTTATTGTCCAGTATAACCCCTAAACCTATTTCCCTTCCCCAAATTGGCAAATGCCTTTCTGTGAGGTGCATGCTATCTACCCAATTTTCAACAGCCTATCCTAGAATAAAACTATCTCATCTACCAATCTCTTTGTCCAACATTGTTTCAATAGAGGCAGAAAGTAATATGACCCAAAGGCCTGAATAACACCACACTGCTGATGTAGTAAAGGGCAGGGACAATGAAATCCTGAATGAATATTTCATCTTTCATAGTAGGGCAACACTCAGCATTTTCCACTTATGAAGAATCTGTCATCAGGCACTTGTCGTAGAAGGAGAGGTTTAAAAAGGCCAGCTTACGTCAGCTTTTGGCCCACAAACGCAAAGAAGACCAGATTTTCTTGAAGCAACTTGATGTAAAAACCCTATTTACTATCTCATGTATATGCATAAATGGATATACATATTATTAAAATTATCCTGTACATGTGAAAAAATCATACAAAGTTACATCACACCAACTATAAGAATAAGGTTTCATCTAATTCTTGCTTTTGAAGGTTATCTCCTCCCCTCTCCTAACATGCTCATAAGAGAAGGAACAAGACAAAATAGAAAATAGTACTGCAGAAGAGAATTGTGGGCTCTGGAGCTGTCTGGCTCATGCCTACTACTCTATTGCACCATATTTGCCTGATACATTTTCTTTCTCTTTTGAATAAAATGTTTTGCTACCAGCTGTTACTCTGTATGATTTTCTTTTATTTTAATTTTTTGACAAGAAACAGGAGTCATGACTGACTCTGGAAACCCCGTGGTAACACTTTCATAATGCTCAGACTGATAGAATCTGCCACAACCCAAAGGATTTTGTCCTGGAACCCTGACTAGGGACATGGGGGATGAAGAAAGGACGGCACAGACATATGTACAGAAAAGCTGGGTCATGTCGGGTGCAGGCACTCTAATGGAGGGGTACCTACTACCACTAAAACCCAGAACATCAGGGTGTCTATTATGTATAGCACACGAGGAGGGATTAGCTAAGCTTTTGTAGGAGGTTCCTGTAGGTCTCACATTGTAGTCATCCAGGGGGGAGGAAGCTGCAGTTGCTAGTTTCTATGCACGCTGAGTTTGACCACTCACACTTGGACCAGAGGATGAAGGCTTTGCTTATATTGAGCCTGGCCCATATGGAGAATGGTTTAGCCATTTTCTCATGGGCCTGAAGCCTTGGTCCTTATCATGGCTGTGCTGATGTCAACAATGCACTCAGGACTTCACTCATCCAGGTCTTTACTCCATACAACTATCTATATTCCCGTCCTATAACCACATAAGCAATGCTGTCAGAGACTCTTTCCCCTCTTAGTCAAAAGCTTTCCAAGTTCAAGCAGTTTAGATAGAGAATATTACCTAATTATCAGAATTTTTTGCAGATGGAGATTATTATGCCTCCTATGTGTAGATGAATTTCTAAACAGTCTTATTAAATAAGAAACACAGAGCCAAATACAGAGGTAATAGCCGAAGAGATCAGAGAACTAGCCATGACCAGCCTTATCTTACCACCATGTAGTAGCTTCCTCCAAGAGAGCTTCTTCCCATCTAACCTGTGCTTTTATTGCCTTCCTGTTCTGCCTTCTCATTGGCTCTAAGCCCAGCCACATCACTTTCTCATCACTGCCTGTCTATACAGACCTCCAGGTCTCTATGGTTGTTATGGGGATTAAAGTTGTGTGTCACCACACTTGGCTGTGTCCTTGACCACACAGAGATTCTGCCTGCCATGTGATCGAATTAAGGGTGTGTGCTACCACTGCCTGACTTCTGTTTATGGCTATGACCTCTGAGCTCCAGGCAAACTGTATTAACATACAAATAAAATATCACATTTCAGCACAAGTAAAATATCACCATACCTATGTATATGCTGGATCATGGATTTTCCACTTTGTTGTACTAAAACTCAGAATTAAGAAGTACTTCTATCATTTCTGCCTCCCTCTTCACTGTGAAATTCTTTTAAAAGTGTAGTACTTACTTTTTCATTGTTATGATAAAGTACATAGTATAAAAGCACAGCTAAAGTTAAGGAGGGTTGATTCTACCTCACAGTTGGAGGGTGTCATCCATCATGACATGATAGATAGAATATTTTCTTTAATTTTGCCAAATACAAAGACTAGATATTATAACTGTAATTCTTACTTGATAACTGTTCTATTATATGTAATTTTACTATGTTGAAGTTAAAACTTTTCTTTTTGATTATATAGAAATGGGGAATTGTTGTGGGATGTCTTTCTGTAAGTTGTGAATATATGTTGCTCTGATTGGTTGGTAAATAAAGCTGCATTGGCCTATGGCAGGGCAGGACCGAGCCAGGTGGGAAGATCCAAGAGAGATAGTGAAAAGAGAAAGGAGAGGAGAGAGAGATGCCAGCTGCTGCCAGGAGAAGCAAGATGTAAAAGTACTGGTAAGCCGGTACATACAGATTAATAAAAATTAATAAAAATAGGTTAAGATGTAAGAGCTAGCTAGCAAAAAGCCTGCCATTACTGGGCAGGGGTGGCACATGTCTTTAATCCCAGCACTAGGGAGGCAGATCCAGGCAGATCTCTGTGAGATGGAGGCCAGCCTGGTCTACAGAGCAAGATCCAGGACAGGTACCAAAACTACACAGAGAGACCCTGTCTCAAAAAACAAAAACAAAAACAAAACAAAACAAAACCTGCCATAGGCCATGCAATTGGTAATTAATATTAAGCCTTTGAATGATTATTTTATAAGTGGCTGAGGGACCATGGGCCAGGTGGGACTAGAGAAACCTTCTGTCTACAGTCTGGGGCATCTGCACACATTGCATCCATATCCAGAAAGCAGTGAGCAATGAATATTGGTGCTCCGTTCTCTGTCTACTCGCACTTCAGTCCAGGAACCCGGCACATAGGATGGTGCTGCCCACATTTAGTGTGGATCTTCCCCCCTCAGTGATGTCAACCTAGCAACTCTATTACTGACATTCTTGGAGCTTTGAGACTACTAGGTGATTCCAGACCCCATCAAGTTTACAGTCAATGTTAACCTTCACAAGCCAATCACTTATCAATTTGATACCCAAATATATCCTTTAGACCAAAATCTTCCACCTTTTTTCTTCATAGGCTTGTGACCATCTCAAAACTGAAAATGTATTCAGTCCAAATTCCAAAAGCTCCATAGCCATTAACAATTTCAATACTCTTCAAAGGTCCAAAGCCCAAAGTCTCCTGATACTCATAATCTCTTAATTAAATAGCTCCCATAGTATCTAAAATACCAGGTACATATTTTCAATACAGCATGATACAGTAAAACATATCCATTCCAAAAGGGAAAGATAAAGCACAGCATGTAAATATCAAACCAAAGCAAGACCAATATCCATCAAAGCAAACACTAAATTCTGAAACTCCATGTGAGGCAATAGGGGTTTATGATGGAATCATCTGGGAAACAGAGGGTTTGAGCTCTGCAGCTTGAGGGTCTGCAGCTCTGTGGAGTTTAGAATACATAGTCTCTCATTTAAGTCATCTCTACTAGCATGTAGCTTTCTTTGCAGGATGCTCTATGGTTCTTGAATCTTCAGCATCCTAGGGTGTTCATTTCAACTCAGGTTTTCAGTTCCAAGTCTTCATTCAATGTCCTCTCAGAGTCCTTTGAAAGCAATCTGACCTTGACATACACTGCCCCGGTTCAGAGTTATTCTGAAACCTGGAACAAACTTTCATGAATGTATTGGGTTGTGTTTTGTTTTGTTTGTTTGTTTGTTTGTTTTTTAGCTATCATGCATATAAAACTACTACCATGTAAATGATGCTGCCCCACTATGCTGCCAGTTTTAGACGTAGCCTGGCTCTGTCAATCACAGATGCTTTTTGCCTCTGTGTTCGGATCCAGGGAAGCATTTCTCTGAGTATTTGTCTCCAAACAGGGCATCCCTTCGCAGGAATGTTGAACTCCACTTCTCCCCTTGCAAACGGATTTGCATTTTCACCAGCTGTATTCATTGATTGGTGGAGTTATGCTCTCAGGCCACCTTTCTTCTGTCTCAACGATGAGCAGGATATTTCCTTTTAATAATATTAATCTCTTTACCAGTTACAGATGTTTTCTCAGCAGCTGCCCTGACTGACTTTTGAAACTTGTCCACACTCCTTTTCCTTTCAAACCTGGTCATTTATAGATGTCAGATCTGAGAACTGAGGAAGTGCCATGCCATGTCTGAATACCCCCCTATCTTGATGTTTTCTATCAAACACATTAGCCTAATATTTTCCACTTTGATATCAATCAATTTCTCAGGACTTAGGCATAGAGAAGCCAGGATGTTTGTCTGAATATGACTCAAATAACTTGTAACTTATTTTCTAACAAAATCTTTATTTCCCTTCTGAAATTTCATGAGATGGCCACCTCTTTCTGTCGCTCTTCCTCCTTTATCTCAGCATTCTAGATGTCCAAATCCCTACTGTCATGGTCCATTAAGCTTGCATTACAGCATTCTATGGCTTTCAAAACCCAAAATTATAAAGTCATCTATATTGCTTTAGCAAACTGATTCTTATGGTTTAAGGACAATACGTTCAGATTTATCACATAAATGGGCACAGACCTTGGTATCAATCTTCTGTATTCATTGTTTTCTTATTGATGCACTAATATTCCTGATGAAAGCAAATTAAGGAAATATTTACCTTGGTTCCCACTTTGAAGGTCCTTCATAACACACAAGTGCCTGTGGCCAGAACAATTAGTCATGTTGCATATGGAACCAGGAAGCAAAAATGAATTCTGATCCTTGGCTTGCTTTCTCCTTCTTATTCAGCACAGGAATCCAGTGCTTAGAAAGGTGTTTGCCATATTTACAACTTACTTTCCTACTTAGTTGTCCAACTAAAAATTTCATCATTGATGTAAGCGAGGGCACAATAAAATCACCAAACTAGACTACTCTGTGGGTAGAAAGAAAGACTTATTGGTAACTAGCTGCCAATGCTATCTCTGGGGGATGTGTGCAGAGAGAAGCAAAGTGACATAGAAGCAAGTAGATTTTACATGGTAGTTATCAGACTGGAGGTCTTCAAGATGATATAGACTCTTTGGATTCCCTAAGTTAGTAATCTTTGGGGGCAGATTAAGTGAGGCAGTGGTTTCCTGGTAAACAGAAACTTAACTTTAGGCTTCTGTTTATCCAATAATCAACTCTTTTGTTCAACTGGTCAAAATGCTTATATTCAGGACATTGTCACCAGCACTGACATTGTGGGGGGCCTCTTTGTGCCTAATAATTGACATTACAAAAAATGTATGTCTGAGCGGGTTCTACATGGAATCATTCAGCCTTTGTCTCAAGGAGATGTGAAGGTTATGTCACCCAATGTCATGGTGACCATGAATATTAACCATTGGGCATAGTTCTGACATTTTGGATCCTAGGAGACAATAACTAGAACAGATATAATTTGACTCTCTTTCCATTATGTAGCCTAAAGAGTTGTAAGAAAGTGTGTCAACACTCCATTACACTCTGCTTTTTTCCTGCTTTTCTTGTCATTTCAGAGGTTAATGCAGAGGATGGCATCTACATGTCTTCTTATCTTATAATTGTTCCCATGTGAAGACAAATTCACAAAATGAGCTTCATTTGTATAAATTATGACCCACAAAAGGCCATGCAATTGATTCCTCACCTACCTAATGAAGCCATCTTATATTGTGATAGGGAAAATCTAATTGGGATCCCCTTTGGAGGTCATACTCTCATTAATAATATAATTTTTAAGAAGAAATTCGAATGGAAGTACAAGGACAATTTTATTATACTTTAAACGTAAAACATCAAGGCAGGCATACTGTTAGACCTCAACAACTTCTTGGAGGAGGCCAATGAAGGACAGAAAAGGGAAATGTCAGGCTATTTATGATGGCGTGGAAGTGAAAAAGCAGCCACATGATAGGGAGGGGAGCTTTCGAGAAACAGTGAGGAAGCCCCAAATATTGAGTGATTGAGCCAGAGTGTTAAGGAAAAGATGCTTAGAAATGAAATAAAAAGAAGTAAAAGGAAAGATATGCTTTTCTAAATAGTTCGGAAAAGTTGGCAGTCTGACAACCCTATATGGCTGCACTCTGTAAGCTTCTGTGCTAGAGGCAAGGACTACAGAAAAGGAAAAGTACAATATCTCACCAAAGAACTAATTCTCTGCCTATCTCTTTAGGATGGCTTAAGGTGAATCTACCTTCCTTGGGGTGGTCCCTTATCTAAAGTGATTGAGTCAACCCAACTGGCATGTTAGATCTCACAAACAGGCCAGATATTTTATTCTCAGGCCCAAGAACTTTTTCTACTGTAATAATATCTAGTATTTTCTTTTTCTTCTTTTTTCTTTTGAAAATAGACAGTTTTTCCATACTATATATTCTGATTACAGATTCCCCTCCTTCAACTATTCCCAGATCCCTCCCCACCTCTCCATCTAAAAACAAAACATATAATAATAATAAAATGAGATAAGATAAAGTTAAAAAGGGATAGGAAAAAACAAACAGAAAAAAATGACCAAAAACAAACTAACAACAACAACAAAAAAAAAGCAAAAGAAACATATTAGATGCACAGACACACACAGAAATCTCATAAAAACACAAACTGGAAAAAAACCATAATATGTAAGCAAAAGACCTGTAAGGGAAAAAAAAACCTCAAAAAGTACCATTGAGTTTACTATGTAAGTTCATTTTGTGTTGGACATATACATCTGGGCATGGGATCTGGCCACAGTGTGGTTTGTATAGGCAATGAGACGCCATTGGAGAAAACTAACTTTTCATTTGTACATGGTTATCAATTGGAAATAGCATCTGGGTTAGGGATGGGGTCTTGTGTCCACTTCACCTTTTAGTGCTGGGGTCACATCTGGCACACACCTGTGTAGGCCCTGTGTCTGTTGTTACAGTCCTTTCCTCCTCAAGTTTTTATTTTTATTTTTATTTTTATTTTATTTTATTTTGTTTTATTTTATTCTTTTTGGTCATGGTGTTTCATCAACAACAATAGTAAGCCTAACAAAGAGAGAATTGGTATCGAAATTAGAAAGTATTGCTGTGACAGATTTGACTGCATATTTTTAGGAGGATTGTGAAGAGACTTTAGAAATGGCTAGAAGAGCCATTGTGCATTCAAACTTTGGGGCGGTATTCTGTAGGAGTGTATAAGATAAGTATGTTCAGAAAAATGCAGCAGGTGGAATCCTGGCTTGTGAGGTTCTAGAGGGAAGTTTGAGGATTACTTAAACACACTATCAGAGCCATCACATATTTTTGAATTAAAAATCTGTGGTTCTGGACAACGGGGCCTGAAGAGTCAACCATGATTAACAAAAGACCAGTACCATTAGAACAAAATGTTTGCATTGTGGGGACAACTGATGCTGGTTACCTGGAGCTGAGAAATTAGCAGTGATTAAGAAATGATCAGCATCATTGAGGTGAAATCTTCTGGGAAGTGTTTTCTCAGAGTCAGCACATGGAATCTGTGTTCCAGAGGAAGCCAAGGTTGTACCTCTCAATGGCAGCCAAACTTGGTAGTCTAAGAGTCACCCATGTGGTATCAGTTTTGAAGATGTGAAAAGGTTATAAAGAGCAACTGAGGTTTGGCACTGTGAGGCAGGGCTAGAATCCCTGCAGAGAACCCAGGAGGTATTTGATGAAAGTACAGTCCAGTTGCACCAAGAGACCCCATTCAGCATTGTGGGCATGCTAGTACGATGGAATGACCACCAAGATCGGCAGCCGTGGAGTGGAGTCAGCCAGAGCCTCAAATACAAGCTGTGTGTACTGCAGAGGGTGGAGACAGAGAACTCACCCAAACCCTGAGTGGATCCCAGACATTGGAAGTTGAGTCATTTACACAGCTGGAGTATGATTTTTCTTTGCTTTGGTTGTGATTGTGTTCTGGTTCTTCTCTTTTGAATTAAGAAAGTATTTACCTTATTTTTGAGTCTATAGGAATCTACAGTTGAGAGACATTAGATTTTAAAAGACTAGACTTTAAAAGAAGCAGTATTGTAGAGACTGAATTTTTAAGTGCTTGAATTTTTAAAGGCTGTGAGACTTTTTTAAGTTTGTAAAAAAAATTTTATTGGTGATGTCTTTATTAATATATGATCCTGGAGATGAACAAAAATGGAAAGGTTGTAGCTTAACAGTGGTAAGTTTGTGTGTCAAGGTTGACAAGGGGTCAGTTGTGCTGGCTTGTTTTATGTCAGCTTGAGACAGGGTGGAGTCACTGGAGAGGAGGAGGCCTCAATTAAGAAAATGCCTCCGTAAGATTGGGCTGTAGGCAAACCTGTAGGGCATTTCCTTAATTAGTGACTGAAATGTGAGAGTCCATCTCATACGGATGGGGCCACCCCTATGTGGGTGGCCCTGAGTTCTAAAGAAAGCAGGCTAAGCAAGCCATGTAGAACAAGCACAACTCCTGCCTCGAGGTATCTGCCATGTCTGCAGAGTTTCTGACTTTCTTCAGTGGTAGACTGTGATGTGGAAGGGTAAGCCAAATAAACTCTTTCCCCCCCAAGCTTTTATGTGTGTATGCATGTATTGATTAATTTGTTTGTCATGTTGTTTCATCACAGTGATAATAACCCCTAAGACATATGGCTATAGTAGAATGTCTGTAGGAGTCATTTGATTGTCACATTCTTTTCGCAGAACAGTAGTACTTGGTTATACACTGGGTCCATGGCCTGTCTAGTCTCAGGTTCTAAGCCACCCTAGCAGTGTCAGGCATGGATTCTGCTTCATGAAGTGGGTCTTAAATGCAACCAGACAGTGTGTGGTTACTCCCACAGCATTTTGTAAAAATTGAAAGTAGATTCTTCTCTCAGACAATACATCTTAACCACAATTTCCCTCCCTCCACTCCTCCCAGGTCCCTCCACACCTCTCCCCTGTCCCAGATCCACTCCCCCTCCATTTCCTTCAGAAAAGAGCAGGCCTCCAAGAGACACCAACCAATGTCTAGTTTAAACTGAGGCCCATGCCTCTAGAGGGAGTCCATGCCCTACAATGTCTGGGTGGCTAGAAACCAGAGACTGGAAAGCCCAGTGACCTAGAGTAGAATCAAACACTACTGGCAAAAAAATAAAAAATAAAAAATAAAAACAAAATAAAATAAATAAAATGATTCCTAATGATACTCTGTTATACTCATCTATTGGTGCCTTGTCAAGTCATCTTCAGAGAGGTTTCCTTCAGCAGCAGATGGAAGCAGGTACAGAGACCCACAGTCAGATATTATACACAGAGAGTCTAAATTGGAGGTCTTTATTGTCCCCTCCCCTTGGAGATCAGGTAACCCCATGGAAGAAGAGGAGGAAAGATCATAGACATCCCAGGGGATGGATGACACCAGGAGAACATGCCCCACTAAATCAATTAAGTAGGGCTCAGATGGCCTCACAGAGACTGAAGCAGCAAGCATGGGGACCACAGGGATCTGTACCAGGTCCTCTATGTATGTGTCATGGCTGTCAGCTTGGTATTTCGTGAGACTCTTAACGGTGGGAGTGGGTGTGTCTCTGACTCTTTTGACACAACTTTCGTACTATTCTTGCACCAGCATATCTTGCAGGTGGTCACCACTGTAGATTGAAGAGCTTGTAGCTGTTTCTCCTCTGGTAGCACGCAGAGTACCTTCCAGTAACAATATCTGGCATTTCCAACCTTAGAATGTCTGCATTCAGAGACAGCAGTCTCAGTTGTATCTCATATAAGCCATAGCAAGGGCAATACCACAGCCGCTAAATAGAGAAGACATACCTCCCCACCCCCTCACATACCCACAAATATGTCAGAATAAAACCAATGAAACAGAAGACCTCTACAATGAAAACACTAAGATACTGAAGAGAGAATTTGAGAAAAACAGCAGTAGATGTTGGAGAGGGCCACCATGCTCATGAATTTTTAGGATTATTATTGTGAAATAATACCTACCAAAAGCAATCTACAGATACAATGCAATCCTAATTAAATTCCAAGGACCTTTCTACACAGACATAGAAAAAGAAAACTATCAAAATTTGTATAACAGCATAAAAGAACAAGGAGTGCCACACTAATCCTAAACAAAAAGAGTGTTGCAGGAGTTATCAGAGTACCTGATTTCAAGTTATACCACAGAATACTGTCATTTTTTATAATGCATCTTTTCCAATTACTATTCATATCTTCTTCCATTTGATTAATGCACATACATTGAGGGGAAACAACATTTCAAATGCTTACTGTTCAAGCTGAAAAATATTTTTAAATTTCTTATGTTCCCATTCATTCCCTTTTCCTTCATATATAATTACTACAAGAAATTCAAAGCATGCCAGAAATTATGACAATGAGTATCATAGACTTGGAAGAAAAATAGTTTATTGCAATTCTGTTCTCCTGAAAATCTAAACTATTTATTCCCTTGATTTATCTGTCCCGTAAATCTTAGAGATGATTTTGTAAATATGTTTTTCATAACTAATGTTTAAAGACACATTGGAATTTGTCAGAGTGTCTCATGACCTCTTCTTTTAGACATATAATATGTTCACACCCTGAACCTTGGACTGGAATTCAGCTATTCTTTAACACTGAGCACAACTCATCGCTCTGAATTTTAAAGTGTTGGCTTCAGTCAACTCAGAGTCTCTATTGTCACTGATTCTTGTAAGTGCTGCTTCCCACAGTACACACCATGGTGCCACAATCATCTTGATAATAGTTTGAAGTTCTTTTTGAGAGAGTCTGGAAGGTAGAAATATACTTACAACATCACACTATTCCGAAAATTACATGGCCGAGATAGCATTTTTACTTGTTATATACAGTATTTCCCCATTTTGTCAAATGACCTATAAAAAAGTACAGAGGCAGATATTACTTGCTTTCCAGTTAATCACATTGTATGGCACTGGGCTCCTCGAGACTTGCGATACAGCCCTGGAGTCATAAAAGCGAGGTGTGTTATATGGCTGGGAACCAAAGGCCAAATGCTTATAATATCCTTTATGTACAAGTGTGGAATAATAGCAACCCTCAAGGTAAGATTTTTTTTTCTGATGCTGAAGATCAGAGTTTTGGGAACAAAATAAACACTGAGAAAGAAACCTGTAAATCCATTTCATTGCCAGTGGCCTGACAGTGAAGGTTATAACAGAATGTTGGTGGACCTGCCGTATCATAATTCGATACCTTGGACTCTCACTTTGCTTTCCACAATACCTGATATCAAGAAAAATAACTTTACAGAATGTAATATCATGATTGTCTTGCCTTGTAACTACTCAGCTATGTTACTGCTGTGTGCCACTAAACATAGGAGGAAGTGTAAATAGAAATTTTATTATTTTAAATCTTACAAAAGATTAAAATGTTATTGTACATGATATTTTTTACATTGTTAAACTTAATAACACAATGCAACATTTGGTCTGAAATATATCCAATTTGTCTTTTTGGTGAGTTAAAGGGCCTGTGACTAATGGAGGTGACTTATTTATGAGGTGATTTTGCTACTAATTATTGATTTGTATTTTCTTACTTGACATTTGGGGGAGAACTACACTACTCTATAAGCAGTGAAAAGTATTTTTCAGAATATTTTAGATATACTCTGGTTAAGAATTTTGTTGTTATTGTGTGTGGAGATGTGTGTAGAAGTGTAGAGAAAGCCTAATTTATATTAAAAACCACCCTGAGAATTTGTGGATACATTTTTAGAATGTTTTGATGAAGCTTTTGATTTGTAGAGTATATCAACCTTATTTTTTTAATTACATGAGGTTGTACATGATACCTTAGACATATTTAATAGCACAAATGTTCCACTTAACATACAACCAAACCACTGCCCATTTCTCTTATTAGCAGGAAAAGATTAATTCAATTAAGAAAATATGTATTTTTGGTAGCTAGAGCCTACAATAATAATAAGGATAACTGTCAACTTCCAGGCCATAGTCCCACATGATCCACTACCATCAATCACTAACTAGGTGGTATTATTAAACTATTTTGTAAGTAGGATTAATGTTTACAGAGAGTCAACACTATGGAATTTCTCAATTATTTGTGAAGACCCATTTTTAAACAGTTGAGAATACTTAAAGGAGAAATTTGACCTGCCAAATTTGGCATCAGATTGGAGTCCAGAACAGCTGGTGGGCACATTTGTATCAGATTATAGAATGTGTTATATCAATTCCACAGTAGCTTTGGTTTTAGAACTTTTGTACGGTTGTAAAGTCTTTTGATCTGTGGTCTCAGTTTTATCCACCTTTCCCATTTCTCCCAGATCAGATTCTACTAAATATCAATTCTTCCTTATGTAGATTTAGATGGTCATTTAGACAAAGTGGATCTTGCTCTAGCTACCTTCTCACTCTAAACTCATCTAGACCACATATTTGTAACTGTGGTTGTATTTATGTTTACTTGGTAATAATCTCCATATATCTGCCAGATATTTTACTTTATTATTTACAAATTGTCTGAGAATAAGTATGTTAAAATTCCTTCAACCTAGGTATTCATTCAAATTTTTGACATGTCACATTGGCTATAAAATGTATATTGTAGTCCTTGTTGTTATACATGTATATACACATACATATATATGTATGTATGTATATATATATATATATAAACATTAGATAACATGAGTAAATCAGGATATATAAATTTCATGTATACTTAATTTTTCTCTTAGTTTCTGAAACAGAATCATTAAAAATCAATCAATATGATTTTTAAAAAAGGAAATGAAAACTTTCAACATTTTGTACCATGGTCTGCCATGGGCATGTTACAGGTCCCTCATTTTCCCGGAAACTTGAGTGGTGAGAACCAAGGCATACTTGCTAATAATACTTTCAGTTAAGTGTCAGTGAAAAACATTTAGATAGAAGAATTTCCCATAGTCATCATTGGCACTGCTTCTTCAATATGTCTTTATTTTATGGTGACTCTCCTCACTCCAAAAACCAGTATGTACTGGCATCTGAAAGTCTAATAAACATGTCATGTGTAACTATACATAACACACTTTGTAACAGAGATCTAGATAATGGACTTTTTATTGAAACACTAATTATCTTAATTTTTATAAGTTTATGAAATGAATAATATTGCCTCTATTTTGTAGCTAAGGCAACAGAGTCACAGGAGATAATGTATTTTCTTTATAGTTTTGGACTGCTACAAACACATATTTAAATATAAATGAATCTGAAGTCTGTGTGAGTCCAGCTTGATGAATCTAGTACTATATGTTCACTTTGCTAGCATGTGATATCAGTCGGTACATTACAAAATAATGGAGCTGTTAGCAACTTAAAGAATTAAGTCATTACCACATATTGTAAATTCATGAATCTTCTCATATAAAATGGCATATAAATATGAATTTTTTTCCAGAATATTATATTCGATATAGCACCTCTCTTAGGAAACTCCACAGTTCAGATATGTGTGTTTAAGGAATCACAATTTATTTCTATGTGACTGTCATTATTCTCTCTTCTCCCATGCACAAATAATTTCTACATTTAGCTATACTATTTTAGATAAGATTCTGAATTATCTCACACAAAAATGTTGTAATCTGACTATGAGCTAGTTCTTCTACATTAAAACCTAATAAAGTATCTTATAAAAAAGCAATGAAACTAGCATTTTACTCTTTTTTTTTAACACAATTTAAAAGTAGCTGATGGGATTTTCTAATAAAAAGGAGACCTTTACCTCCCAGTTTGCAAATTATAAACATTTCTTTCTGAATATAAAATAAAATCCTTCATCTCTTTCAATATAGTCTATTTGTAAGGACAAAGATTTGAATACTTTCAGTTTTAACAATATGAAACGTTTACTCAAATCAAGTACTTTAGATTTAAAAATCATTCATATAGTATATATGAAACAAGATTGGTTATTGATAGCTTCCTTAGAAATTCAACACTCAGTTGTAAATTGACCCTGGCCTCTTCTTTGGGTCTAAAAGCTTTAAACATCAGCCCCTTTCAGATGTATTAGAAAAAGGCATCACTTTTCTGAATTTCATCTGCTACATTTGCCCTTAATTATACTTTTATTGATGTTATACAATATTTTGGATTCTTAAATTTTAATAATAAAACCTAAGTAAATGGGTCAGTATAAATGAGAGTAATAAAACATACTCCAGATATACATATAAAATTTCTTGGGAAGATGTTTATGAAATTTTAGTTGGTATTTTATAGATCACATTAATGAAAACAATTTTCTTACTTCCTTTTTTGAAGAGTTTCAACAAGAAATACAAAAAGGTTGCGGGGAGGCTGGAGAGTTGGTTTAGCAGTTAAAAACACTGACTCCTCTTCCAGGGGACCTGGGTTTTTTTCCCAGCACCCACAAGGTGACTCACCACTATCATATCCCAGTGGATCCAATTCCTTTTTCTGGCCTCTGTGGGAACCAGGCATGCACATGATTGATAGACATACATTCATATATATACAACAAATGAATTTTCAAAAAGAAAAAAATAAAACATAGAGTGGAATTATATTTACTTTGCTGAGGGAATTCAGATTATGCCTACTAAAGCAGATTATTAAAAATATCATAAGATATATTTAAGGCAGATAGTAACAAAATTATGGCCAGTATCAGGAAGATTATACATAATTTTCCAAACTAAGGTAGGTCATAGGTGTCTAAATCTTACTTGAACTTCACTTCTATGTTAATTCTTTTAATGAAAAATTACCTTTATCTACTGTTTTATTTTATTTAGAAGCAAGAAATAGCTTTGCAGCTAAGACTGGCTTCAAAGCCAGGACACTATTGACTGCTATATGAGTGCTAGGATCATATGCATGCACCTACAAAACCAGCCCCTTTCATCTACTGTATTCTAAATAATTAGACTTTTAAAATGACTACATAGATCATGATAGTTATTGAATGATTCCCTGTATAGGTTACATATTTAATGTCTTTGTGTATAGTTTACACACACACACACACACACACACACACACACACACACACACACACA